>JANHGL010017375.1:0-19971 GCA_024611195.1 Ceyx melanurus
CCTGGAGGGGTTTCCAAGCCCTGGAGCTGTGGTGCTGAGGGCCAGGGCTCAGTGGTGCCCTGGCAGTGCTGGGTTAATTGTTGGACCTGATGATCTTAAAAGTCTTTTCCAACTGGAATGATTCTATGAAGTGTAATTAAAAATTATCAGGAGATCTTTGCTGGTTTTAAACTTCTTGCCTGACAATTTTTGATGCTGATTACAGTGGTTTGGGTAAATAGGAATAATCAATAGGAATAACTGTTCCCTACTCACTGCTTCTGTGTCATTTAATATTTTATAGGCCTTTGTCCACCAGAATCTTTCTCTTCCCTGTGCAACCATCCAAGCTGATGTGTGGCAGCCTTCAAAAATCTCCTGCCAGGAAAGTAATTCTAAATCTCTGGTTATCCTTCTTGCCCAAATCTAAAGATCTTTTAGTTTGCCAAAAGATTTCTGGGGTAGTTTTAGCAGGAATATTCATTATATTCAAAATGTGGCTATTCCATGGATTTATACATGCAGGAAGCTCTTCTCTGCTTGCTCCTGATGCTTTCTTTGTTTCCTGACATTTCCTTTATCACAACCAAGCATTGTGCTGGGTTTTATTTCTGCATTTTTTTTCCATGTCATTGAAGTGGCCATTACACCGTCTAAACCTTTCATTTTATCTGACGAATGGGGAACTGCTATTGAAAACTTTTTGGAAATTCAAGTACTCAAGGCCACACCTGCTCTCACCTCTAGGATTCAGAAGGGATCTGCTGGCCAGTTTTCAATGAGATAACATCTTGTTCTGCCTTATGCTTATTTTGGTCTTTATTGTAGAGTCTTCCATCTTGCCTTGTAAAAAAAACAGGTTTCCTATTTTACAGCTTTCTAGATTTCCCATTCCACTCTTTTTAATAAATTGGAAAGAAATTCTCCACATTCTAATTTCTGGTGCCTAGGTTGATTGAAGTGACAGATTTCCCAGCACAGTGAATAGACTGGAATTTTACTTTTTTCATTCCTTTACAGCTCTTTGGAAAGTACCATCTGGTCTTGATGCTTTTTTATTATTCAATTTTTATTTTCAAGCCTAAAATATAAACCAGTTCCTTATACTTATCCCTTGTAATGAAAATTTCCCATGTGGGAACATTACTAAACTCTTCTGTTTACTGAACTTTCCTGCTGTGCCCTTTCTTTCACAGTTCTCCCACTGAATTCTCATCTTCCATGAGCTCTACTGTGACATACACTCACCTTCTAATGCTTGAAAAAAAAAGTTATCATTAGTTTTTATGTCTTTAGCAAGTTCTTTCTCAAACACATTTTTGACCCATATTAATGTGATTTTACATTAACTTGCCAGAGTTTATTTTCCTCATTTGAGACATGTCCTTTTAGTTCTACTTGCTTCTTTTATGCTGCTCTGTAACTATGGCCAGAATTATTTTTGTCCATTTAAAGTTTTCTAATAATATCCATAGATTCTAAGATGAAGTCTTTCAAAAGTGTCCCCACCACTTTCAATCATTTCACCCTTCTAGTCCTTTCCTTTAAATTCCCTTTTAACTAACTTAATTCTCCTCATTTTTAAATATTTTTTTTTTCTTGTAGTTTCTCTTTAAACTTTCTCAGAGTGATTTCTGCTTCCCCCCCTCCCCTCCCATGGAGAACTGAACTTCAGCCTGTTACAGCCACTCTTATGGAGATGCTTTTTGATGGGTAGACCTTGAACAAGGTCTCCTGGACTGCTCCATACTAAATCAAAGAATGCTTCTCCACTTTTCTCTTCTCCAAAGAAAGTGTCACTTACACTGCCTGCAAACAGCCTCAGCACCTCACCCCTCCCTGACAGTCACTAATCACCATGGGGGTAATTGGAATCTGCCTTTATTTCCATGTTTTCAGCCCCACGAGTCAGTGCTGATGACCACCATGGAGCTGTTGCCTGCCCACAGCCTGCACCCTCTGTGCTTTCTACACACCCAGGCTTGAAATTCCAGCCCACAGGAACTGCTGCCACTTCTTCACCTTATTGACCTTCCAGATCTCCCCTGTGTCTCTTCTCCACTGGTGCCAGTTGCACTGTGTGAATTACACCCTAGTATGAGTGTCCCACTGATTTCTGGCTCTCTGACAGGTATCTAGAAAGTCTGTTAAGTCAATACCTTCCTATTGAGGTGAACTGGAGATTCAGTTATCTTAATTTAAAACAATCATCATCATCATCATCATCATCATCATCATCATCATCATCTAGCATTCAAAGAGATAAATGCAAATATTTGGTATTGGTTCAGCCAGTGATTTTTTTACTATGTTCTTCAATGCCATCTCCAGCCAAGGTCTCTGGTGGCCTTGGGAGAACCTGCCCCTAACAGGCATGTTCTGCCAATTCCAAAAATGTTTTAAGTTTCTAGCAGCTCCAGATCCTGATCCCATGCACATTTTTATCATCTACGCCTTGAGACTACTACTTTGTCTGTTGTGTCCTTAGTTCTGCAAGGATTTGGGAAACTCTACTGTTGAGATCGTGTTATTTAAAATCCCCATTATAAATAAGACTTTATGTCTAAGACTTCTCTCCCATTTCAACTTGAGCCAACAGACAGAGCACTGTCAGAGTTACTACATGGACCTTGTGAGGTCTGCACCTTTGTGTCTCTCTCCTTGGTCCTCCCAGAGCAGCTCCAACCACCCAACAACAGGGTCCTCCCACTGCATCCCCCAGCTGGGACACCACACCCTACAGCTGACATTTTGTGGCATCCACTGGGCAGGTGTCTCTCAACTTTTGGATTTCCACATACATCTCCCAGATAGTGATAATGGGATGGAAATCCAAATCCCACAGGAAAAACCACAATGTGTGTCCTGCTCGGGCTGGATTTGTGCAGAGTCATTAGGAATGAATGTGACAAATCAGAGTTAATCCCCAAAAGGACTGGCTGCAGCTTTCTCAAAAGCACTTGATAAGATTGCTTGTGAATCTGGATGTCCTGACAATTGTATTTTTCCAGCAAAAGATCATTTAGCAATTGAGCTAAACTTCTATAGAGATCTCTGTGCTATTTCTAGCAGGCTTGTGAAAATCAGAACTTTAAACAGGTTCACTGGGGAAAACACCCTTTTCTTGTACCTCTATTTTTATCTGTTTAATATTGGGAATGAACTGTTGGCTTACCTGTACAGTGTCACCAAGGAGTAGAAGAAATTAAGTCTGGAGAACAAGTACCAAAACCCAGTCTGTATAAAGATTACATACTCCTGATAGTAGGACCACAAGAGAGTGAGATGGAGATGGAGGAGGAATTAGATTCCCAAGGAGGTGGAGAAACAGGCAATGGTGCTTTGAAGTGATAAAAGAGTATGATTTTAATAGATGATTTCTTTTTTACAAACACAGAAAACACATGCCCCAGCGTGTTGGCAGAAACAGAAATGGTCAAAGACTTGAGCAGGTGGGAATTAGCCTCTGAAAACATCTGTTTTGGTTAAAAATCTCTCGTTTTTGGTTAAAATCTCTCATACTGGGTGTGCTGCCCTGACCTTTCTGCTGCCACCAGCAGCCCATGGCAATTTCATGTTTCTGGTGGTGAAACACTCTGACAACTTGCTGGCTTTCCATGGAAATGGGCAAGGACTGGCAGTTCCTTAAAGCAGCTGGAGTGGCACATGATGAGCCACCTATTCCATGAATGCCAGCTTTCATTTTCTCTCAGAAATTAAACAATTTGTTGTGGATAAATATGCTCTGTTATTACAGATGTGCTTATCATGGGAACATCTTTCTATCCACTGATGGCTTTTGAACTATTCACAGTGGTATTTTTCTTCCACTATTCATTATTTATCAGAGAATGATAGAATGGTGGGGGTTGGAAGAGACCTCTGAAGATCACCAAGTCCAACCCCTCTGCCAGAGTAGGGCAGAACCAGAGCAGATCACACAGAAATTCACCCAGACTGGGCTGGAAAGTCTCCAGAGTGAGTGAGTAAGTCACCACTTAATCTCCTGGCATTGCTTTGGTTCCATAACTGGGTTTATAGAGAAGTGGAGGGGTAGTTGAGTATTTTCAAGCTGGCCAAGCAACCACAAGCAGAATAAATGTGCTGTGAAGGGAGTCACAGTAACATTGCTCCTTGTTGCTAAATATATCAGAAACACATTGAAAATCTCACCAGCAAAGGGAATATCCTGCAAACAACCTGGGCAAGAAAAGCCACCTATATTTTATTTTTTTTTAATAGCACATGATTTTAGCATTAAGTGGTATGGAATTAAAAGGAGTCACCAAGAAAATGATGAGTGGAACTGAAGCTGCATCTTCAGTTTGTGAATAGCACAGCTCAGTCCAGTTGCATTGCTGGGCTGGGGATGGTTCACACACCTTGGGAGGGGACAGGATCATCTTCTCATTCAAGGATTCATCTGCAGATGCCAGGAGCTTCTGGGTGGAGAGGATAAATCTCTCTGTAAGTCCTGACACCAGCATCTCTCAACGCAGAGGGAAGGTCTGAGTTGCAGGGGGACTGGAAAACGAGGTGCCAACAGCACGGGGGAGCAGTGATGCCAGCTGAGAGCTCTCAGATGCTGAACTGCACCACTCCAACTGAGATCCTTGACACCAGCTCTTCAGCCACCTCCAGAAGCTTTGTGCAGCCAAATGTGATATTAAAATAGCTTTCATCAGAAGAGATCTCTTCACCCTTGGCACAACCAGGTGGGAAAACACAGCAGCTGTCAGGCACAACGTCCCATTGCTCTGTTGAGATCAGACTCATTATGAGAGGCATTATTTTTATTTTTACCACTGCAAAAAGGCAAATACTTGATGCTTGGGGAGACCATGTCTTCCAAAAAACAAGCCTGGCCTGAACAGAAGCTGCCAGGAGACAGGGGCCACTCACCTTGCCTCAGGACTTTGTGCCAGTGTTTAATCACCTCCATTGTTAAAACCTTGTGGCTTATTTAATCTGAATTTCTCCACCTTCAGCTCCCAGCCATTAGCTCTTATTATTCCTTTCTTCATTAAATTAAAGAGCCTTATATTACCTGGTATTTTCTCCCCCTGAAGGTACTTGCACATTAATCAAGTCACCTCTTACTCTTCCTTTCTACAATCTAAACAGATTGTGCTTTCAAAAATCATTCACTATAGAGCATTTTCTCCTGCTACCAAATTAATTTCTGTGGCTCTTTTCAGAACCTTCTCCAGCTCCTGTACCCACTGGCAAGCACGGACATCAGACTGGCACCTCACAGCCCAGGCTTGATGGCAGCATTTGCATGTGGAGGGCAGCATCTTTCCTAGATCTTACTGCTCCCTGTGTTAACAAACACTGGACAAAATTACCTTTTCATGCACTAGCAGCTTTTGTTTCCTCACCTGCTCAGAGTGATCTCTAAGTTTTTGAGCTGCTGTTTTCCAGGAGGTCCTTTCTTCCTTAGATGGAGAAGCTCACACTTGGCTTCACACTCAAACTTGTGAAGGTGCCCATGGCATCCCAGACTCAATGAGCTGTCTTGTTGAGTGCATTGCAGACATCCAACCAACTTCCAGTTCCAAGATAAAAATAAATTGGGCTCATCTGACCATGTGGACCAGCATTTGTTGATTTTCTAGTTGTTCAATCTATGGTGGTACCATTATTTTGCTTCAGACCAAAGCCAGGCTCGCTTGCTCTGAAGAAACTCATGTTAGCCTGCTACCCCAGCTTGAATATCAACCAGTGCATCATTATGTTGTTCAGAGAGGTGGTTGCTGGTCCCAGGTGAGGTTGGGGGGGCTCTGAGCACCCTGCTCTAGTTGCAGATGTCCCTGCTCCCTGCAGGGGGGTTGCACTAGATGAGCTTCAAAAGTCCCTTCCCACCCAAACCAGCCTGTGATTCTATGAACTGTGTATTAAAACTATATGGAAATGTAAGAAATCTCAAGCTGCTATTTTAGGGTTCTGAAGTATAAAGTGAGAGATACACCAATGTCAAAACGTTCAGAGCTAATAGATATTGCTGAATATTATCCTGACATACTAGGGGACAGAAAAAAAACCATCTGCACACCCTGGCACATGTTTGCAGTGAGGGAGCTGGTGTCCACTCATGCCATCTAAGTGCCATTTAGCCATCCAAATGATTTACTGAACAGCTCCTGGAGAACAGGGTTTTCATGCAGTTTGGAGTCTCTTCAGACTTCTCTCTCTCTCTTAAAAAAAAAAAAAGTCTATGTATGAGAAGCATTTGTAATTATCATACAGTGCAGCACATTAGCACAGACACAGCTACAGCCCTGTCACTTTGTAGTGATAATAGTGTATTGTTGGTGTTGTGTTTCTCCTGCAGTGACAGCACTGAAGGAACACTGAAGCCTGGCAGCCCAGATGCTAAGATACAGCTTTATTTTACTACAAATATGGGGGTAAATACAACAGATTTATGGCATATGCAATGTACACTGTTGGATTAGAGCACGGCACAGTCCTTCCTCCTTATGGCATGAGTGGGGAGAAATGGTGAATATTCCAGGGATTAGATCCCAGTTGTTGCAGGAGAACAACACTGGGGAGCAAGGTCTGTACTGGCCATGCACTCAGATTACAAAATAAATGTGTGTTATCAGCAATGCTGTCACAGAAAACCCATGGGGGTGACTGAACAGGAGAAAGGATGATCACTGTGGAGCAGAATAAACCCAGACTGACAAAATCTCCACCCCAAGAAGACCCCACCAATTCCAAGCTCCTCTTGGGTAGTGAGGGTGTGGAGACACCCACTTTCCCTTTTCTGTTTGCCAGTTGCTGGACCTTCTCTCCACTTCTCCTTCATCTTTGACTCTCCATCTGTGGTTGGGCTGTTGGGTCCTCAGTGGGGGAGTGGAGAGATCCCCTCTGCCAACCTGGGTGCTTCTCCTGAGCCTGGCTCAGAAAGGAGTCTTCAGGGTTCTCCCACAGCAGCCAGTTTGAGATGCTGAGTTCCCACCCCAGTGCTAGAAATCTTACTTTTAAATAGGCTGTGAGATCTTCAGAGGATGGTGACAGCACCATCTGTGCTAAGAGTCTGCATTAACTCCTGCTTGGACTGACACTCCACGTGGAGCCTGAGTAAAGCTGCAGTAACACAACTGCCTCCTTACCCCCTGTGCCCACCAGACACCAGGAGAGCCCACAGACAGGGATTCATCCTGTCTCTGCTGGGATTTATCATACTGTCTTAGCACCAGGCATCCTCAGGACGCACAACAATTACTGTCTGAAGGAGAAAATGAAAAGACTGAACGTGGGAATGTGGCTGTTTGCCATCAGGAGCTGGAAAGGGCAAACCCCAGTGTGGCTCAGCACTGTTCACTGGTCCCCAGTCCCAGGCTGGGCCAGGGACTGTTTGAAAAGACCCCCTGGAGCAGCTCAGGTGGCAGAAACCTGATTGAAGAGCCTGCAAGGGAACCTCAGCTTGTGTTTTCCCAGACTTGATTTGCTTCTGTTAGCAAGAGGGGAAAATCCCAACAGTCCTGAGGAAAGTGCCCATGCCTACCTGCCTCCAGCTGGCAGTGAGGTTGCTGTGCCCCATCAACCCATTCTGCCAATGAACTGACAAACATCAACCATTTGGTTTTACAACTGTTTGTAGAGAATTACTCGTGGCCCAGCTGTATCTGACACAAATTTTCTACAGCACACACTGGATCTTCAGCCCAGCATTCAACTTTCTGCCTCCTTCAGCCTATTTCTACAGTTTCAGTTGCAGGCAAGGTCACCAGGACTTGTCTGATGGGCAGGGAGTCACTATTTTCTCCTGGCATTTGATGCCAGCTGCCTTATTTTTATAATATTCTCAAAGGAAACCCACTTGGGAACAGAGACAGAGCCCAGAAAATACCAGTCCCTCCAGGGTTTCAGCTGTGTCCAGCTACAAGGCTTGGAAACAGGAGGTTGGGCAGGCAGGGCTGATTGCTCTCTTGGTGGTCCTACTTTCTCTGTACTCCGTGGACTCTAAGACCAGTATTTTGATGATTTAGGATGACACAAAAGCTACAACAGGTCTAAAAAGAGCAGGAGGAGGTGGAAAAATGCCAGACAGCTGCTCTGGCAGCTCTGTAGTCAGTCTTTGCTGCCCCTAAGAAAAATTTTCATGCAAGCATCACTGATGGCTCTTGGATCTTCACTCTGTTGCCTGTACATTTCTCTTCAGCTTTGCCTGGCACCCTCCAGCTGCCTCACAACTCCATGAGCCATTACCTATGGCAAAAGAAGGGAGCAGAAGCCATTTGTAAGTTACTTGGCTCTTTTGTACTAGGTGTCATCTCTGCACCTCACCTGTAAGGTGCATCATAAACTCCTCTGAACTGCTTCTTCTCGTGAGTTTTTCTGCCTGAAGGAACATGAGAAGATGCCTTTTTAAGGCATAAGGTAAAACAAGGTGGCTTGGCATCCTCGCCACCCCTTGTAAAGTTTGCATTTTTCAGTAGTGCATTAAGAAGATTGATTGCTGAAATTCTTCTGGCGTTTCCCAGCTGCTTTGTCACACAAGGTCACTTCTTTGGCACCCCCATGCAAAGCCTTGCTGAGACACTGCTGCCAGGAAATTAATTATTTAACAAGGTAGTTTCAAAACAAGGTCCGAGGTTCCCTGTGCCACGGCCTCTGGTGGCTTTTCCAGCCAGCTGGTGACATTTTCCTCCTGCAGCTCTGCTGGGGAGAGTTGCAAAGGGAAAAAACACCAGGCAGCTTTCCTGGCTTGGGTTGTCAGAACTGCCAAAACCTGCTCCAGGTTTCCAGATTCAGAGAGGACCGAAGAAATTGAGGTGCTCCACACTGGCCTTGCAGGCATACATCCTTCATGCTGGCACAGATGAGCACCACAGTTCCTTTGCTCTCAGCTGGAGCCTGGTGACCTCTGCATGTGTTAAAGATAAATGCTAAGCAGAGATGGCTCAAACACATCTACTCCATGCTCTGGGGCTTCTTGACATTGCTCTAGGTACCAGAAAGAGGAGCAGACATGACCCAACAAACACTTTCTATTGTTATTGCCATTAGACAGTGGGTGTGCACACTGGCTGTTGCATTTGAGGGCTGTCCCCAGGACCATGCCCACCAGTGCTCCCTCTTTGCAGTTGCAAACTCAGGTCTCTATTTCACCCACGGCCTCATTTTGCCAGGAGAGATCAGGTCATCATGTGTGCCACATGTCAGCAAGCAGTGGAGATGAAGCCACCACATCCCCAGGACTTGTGGGTGTATGAGCTATGGAGGTGCCCAACTGCCCCTGGGCACTGACCAACAGTCCAGACATGTCCCAGCAGGTCTTGCAGGGCTGCAGATTCTCATTTTTTCATGACTCCCACACCTTTTCCCCTGCACCATGCAATCATCACCAGCACAGCCTGCCAAGCCATGGCATCGTGGTTCTGCAAGGTCAAGGAGACCCAGTCTCAGGTCAGCATCTGGATCAAAATGACAGGTTTGATGCTTCCCACCGTGTTTACTTAGATCTTTTCCCTCCAGAAGAACGAGGCAATTGCAGCTGAGCTGGTCCACACAGTTTTTCTTAGCCCGAGACTGCTGGTCTGGGTGTAATTGGCCCATATTTTGTCCAACTGCTTGGTGCCTTTGGGTGGTCAGTGGAGGGGCACAGCCTTTGGAGGTCAGACCCTTCCAAGTGTCCCCGTGGAATGTGGGGAGCCAGAACATAAACCTGGGGAGCACATTTCCTCCCACCACAGACCAGGGCTTCAGCATTCAGAAGATGCTCTTGGCTGCTCAGCTGGGATGGCAGAAGACTGACCCCTTTGAGGTTGCCTCAGCATGACTTGGTTCAACCCAAGAAAGGTACTGAGGAAGAAGCATAAAGTCATTCAAAATAGGTCACTGCAACCACACTAAAAATGCCTTTGTTGACTCAGTTTAGCTGGACTGATTTAACTCTACACGGTGACACCAACCTAAATGGTGGGAAGGTTTTTTTTTCCCTAAATAAGTGAGAAGTTTTGTTTCTCCAACTGTTCCAGAGCAGAGAAAAACAAGGAAAGAGACACATCTGAGTGACCTTCAGGCAGCTGCATATCCTGTAAGTGGTCTGTAATCTAGAAGCAACTGTATACTGAGCCATAGAATTATGGTGTCACATGTTGTGCTCCTATAATTAAAGTGTTTCCATCGTAAACTCAATTTTTAGGGGTTTATAACTTTTCTTAAGGGAGTGAACAGCAATGACCTGTTTCTGCATTCTAAGCAGGTTTTAAGGTCATTATGTGAGTGTTAACGTTCCGTTACAGTATATTGTAATGAAATGAGTCTTTCAGAGTAAAAGCATTTCACAGTATTGGCAAAAATGGGCATATTCATCTTAATTTTCGCATCTACTTAATTTCAGAAGCTTTGATAATTAAATGTTTGGTTGCACTGGCAAATAGAAGCAGCAAATCCTTGTCATCATGAAAACAATCCTATCCCATCTGCGTGCTGTGCTGGGAAGGAATGAAAATAGCTTTGCATGGGACTCTTAAAAAGCCAAGTGATGAATTTTCCACAAAGGAGGAGCAGGTGGGTATTTTCTCAGAGTACTCACAGGCACTGGGTCCTGCTCCCCAGCTGGTGTCTGGTGATCACCTGCTTGAGAACGTGCACTTTCCCAGGTAAGGGTTCATTTTCCTGCACTGCTGGAGAGGGTTCTGCTACGGCACCAAGAGTGGCCAAATACTCCCAGAGAACTGCCACCATGAAGTTAAAATGGAGCTGTAAGGGGGTGGTGAGTGAGAAGCATGGTACTGGTCACGGGGATGAAGCAATGCCCTGCACAGGGGGACCAGGGCACACAAAATCTTCTGCTTTCCCTGGGTGAAGTGCATGAGCCACCACACATACCACCCTCCCCACAGGCATGGGGCTGCCTTTTCTAGGCAACAAAGCTGCCAAGGTGACCACAAAATACATTGAGAAGAGTCTGGTTCACAGTCATTACCTTTTTCCTACAAGGAGACCACCAGATCTCAAAGGATTCTTATTGGGATCATCCTCAGGGGCATGACCACAGAGCAATTCAGGACAGGGCTTAAGAAGTTTAGCTTCTCTCATCTGTGTGATTCTACCTTCACCCATAGTCAGAATTTCTTTTCCTTCAGGAATCCACCTCTCCAGAGTGAGAAAAGTGGATTGTTCCCAGAGATATGGGTCTTGAAACACAGTCACCCACCTGCAACTGGTGACCCCCCAACAGTCACCCACCTGCAACTGGTGAGCCCCCAACAGGAGCCTGTATCCCATTGGGGTGTTTCCCCATGAAAATGTTGTTGGCATGTTGGACGGGTGGGAGGCAATGATAATAATTCAAAGGCTGGAAAACATCATTATAGTTAAAAATAACCACTCAACCTTTTTATCAGTCCAAAAGCTGTAACTCATATATTTCAAGTTCTTTAAGGAGCTTTGAACAGTCAATGATTCTTGGAGAGAGTGGGACAAGGCAGACTGACAGCCAAAAGGTGGTTGTGTTCAGGCCAGAAGTGCAATTTTGAATAGTGAGGTAACATCATGCCTGGGAACACAGTGGATTTTGCATCACTTTGAGTCCTTAAATCAAGTCTTGACATCTTTTCAGAGGCAATAAATAGAATTTATGAGTATGACCTATAAGTTATTGGTGAGAGTATTTGGCCTCCATTGAGCAGAAGGTCCATCCAGCAGTTGCAATGGTCCTTTATGGCCCAAAGTCCATGAATCCCTGCCATTCAGCAGCAGTCTGAGAAGATTCACATCTTTCAAATTGTAGATCTGAGAGAAGCTGAAATTCTTAAGCACCATCCCAAATACTACCAATCAGAGTTGGAAGTAGCTGACCTGGTGGATTTGCAGACACAGATCCAGTTCAGGAGAGCACTGCAGCATGGGTTTCTTCAGAGAAATGTCCCTGAAGGTGCTACAGTGATCTCCAGGCTCCATCTGCAAAGAGAATACCCACAGCTTTGGTGCTGCTTGGAGATGAGATGGGACATGAGCTGCCTTCACCCTCCTGCTACAGTGAGGCCAAGACTCCAGATGATTGAGACTGCTTGAAAATCATGAACAGGGAATGAGGAATGGGAGAGAAAATGACAGGAAAAAAAGAGCTTGAATGCTGTCAGATTCAGCTCTTGGGCTGGAGTCTGTTGGACTGGCCTGTGAGTTCTCCTTGCTCATGTTCCAGAACCTGCACTCACAGCTGACAGCGAATGTGGAGCCTTTCTTACAAGAATGAAACAAAAACTTGGGGCTGAGCAGGATAGCAAAAAAAAACCCCCAACTTAGTGTTTGTAAATCTACCCAAGGGACGAGGGTAGATTCAAAGAGCGAGGAGCTCTTTGAACTATGAGCCCATGGTGGCACAAGACCAGATGCACAGGCAAACAGAAGCTGTAACCTAGAAGGATCCAAGCTCCCAGAGAGCTAGTGGGACAGGCAAGAGACCAAACTGATTTCTAGATGGGGAGAAAAGCCTTTATGAGCAGGACTGTCATGAACATGGTACAGCCCTTGTACTGAGGAACACATGATTCAGATCATTTCATTTTGTGTTCTCCAGTCCTAAATTTCCCAATCCCCATCAATACAGAGACATTTCCCAAGAAGCAAAGGATTTACTCCTTTAATCCTGTGCAATAGCACAACAATCCACCAGCAGAGGAGAATCAGCAGAGACACAGCCCTGATTTCGTAACCCAGGGGAGAAGAAAGAAGAAACTAGTCTTGAAGCCAAATATTCCAACACTTCTGCCAAAAAAAACCCCAACCCCTCTTGGTGTGCACCAGCAGAACCAGAACCAGGTCAAGGAGGCACCTGCTGCTGGCAGGGCTGTCACCAACCTGCTCTTCCAGGATGGTCACCCTGCAGCAAGGCTCCCCTTGCACTCTGAACATGGGGCAGAGGCTGATGCTACTCTGGTTTGATGCCTCCATCCCAGTTCTCTATCTCATCCCCATAGACACCTATAAAGCCATGTGGAAATGTTGTAATAGAGATTATGACAGGACACACATCCCAACATCTTTAGAGTAGCCTGTTTGGTAGTTTTACCAAGAAAAGCATAGAATATTTTGATGTGTCTTCAAGATAGAGCACTTCCTGAAAACTGGTTTATTGACAGACATCAGCTGGAAGCAGAGAAAGTAATGTTGTTTTTCCATGAGTAAGAAAAAAAAGTGTTAGGCTGGGATGAAATCACTAAACACATCTTTCCATCTCCAGTTCTACAGCCTCTGTGTTTGTAAGCATATGGAGGTCAGAGAAAGGATTAGCAGGACAAGGGTTAACAAGTGGCTTGTGAGAATAAGGATATTAGGACTTTTTTTTCCAAGAAAAGTGAGAGGAAATCTATTTCTGAGCCCTCCCACAGCCCCACACTCCCTCCACTGAGCATCTTTGCTCCCAGCAATGGGTGCTACTGCAACCCGCTGAGAAATGATCCCACCCCTGGGAAGGGACCCCTGAGAAAGCAGCAGGGAAAGGAGTCAAGAAGAGTTTGCAGCTAAATGCACCAGCCCTGTGGGTGCAGGGGGGGCTGTCTCAGGGGCTGGCTTTGTGAAATTCTCACTGATGCCCTGGGCTGGGCTGGGGAGCAGTGCAGAGCACAGTCTGTCCTCAGACATTTATCAGAGTTCACATGGTTAACTGAAATATTTCTGCTCCTACAGCTTTAATTCATTCAGTGTAGTTCAGAAGCTTCTGATAATAAGACCTAAATTATAATTAGGCTTTATCAGTAATCAGTTAATTTATAGAACCCTAATTCTCACAAAGGTATTTCGGAGGCTTTGCTTATTACACTGTGGAGCTAATGCCCATAGACAACCAAATCACAGTGATAGGATGGAAACAAATTTCAGGGTAATCCTGCTCCATAACTTGTTATTTACTTCAAATTTCCTGCAGTGGGTGCAATACCAGTATCATTTGTGCAAGCAGCCAGGGACATGGGTACCTCATTCAGACACATCAGGATAGCCTATCAATAACAGGTAATTTTTCCCATGAATTTAGCCAGTCGTTATCTCCTGGGGATCTCCAGAGGTCTGATATGTGCTCAGAAGCAAGTCCCACACTAGGGAAGGGAAGATACCTGTGGGGAGGGATGCAGGCAGGGCTGGATGGTGAGAGACATCATCTCCAGGTCTGAATTTACTGCCCACAGAAACCTTCAGGTCTGATGGTTCCAACATTGCCAGTCTGGAGAAGTAAGTTCCCCAAAATTCCCAACACGTGGGATATTTCTGGTGGAGTTAATTCCCTAGATGGATGCTCACCACTTTCTTCTTGCTGTTCAGGTTGCACTCCCAAACTGCACCTTTTCCTGCAGCCATACCACCCTGCACCCCTGTCTCCATCTGCCCATCAGCTCTCTCTGGACTTTCAGACCTGCCCACAGCTCTGACTCCTGGTTTCTCACTCAGGCAGCACGTTCCCCTCACATAGTTCCCTTTGACTCATTGAGAAAAATACCAAGACAAACCCTGTCTCTCTACCTCTCTAGGCCCTTTCAAATCAAATTGCTGTCCATCCATCCTCGTTTCTCTTCCAAATGAAGCACAATCCAGAAATACTCTTGCTGTGCTTGCTTTCAGAGAATTGATGATTATTTTAAGACCAAGCCCAGGCCCTAATGAGCCCAGATTGCTGCCTTGCAGTGCAACACTTGCCTTGGTTGATTGTCATTTCTCCAGCCCTTAAGCCCTCTGAGATCTCCCAGCCAACCCGTTTCAATTAAATTTCAATTAACATATCTGAACAAAATGTTAGATGCTATGAAGTCACCAGGAGAGCTGGATTAAAGTACAACCACGAGCAGCTCGCCCCTGAGGCACCCACTTCTGGGACTGTGCAGCCATGTGAAAACCTCACTCTGCTCTAAAAACTGCATCTGTTCCTGGTGGTGGCAGCTTCAACAGCAGGCTGATGGTGGCTGAGTTGGTTGGAAACGAAAGGAGTCACCATCCCACCAGGGACCTCCTGGCCTGCATAAGCCTTCTTGTTATGAAGTCATTCAGGGTTTCACCACCCATTTCTCATCCTTCCACAGGCACCGCTTTCCCCCGTGTCCTTCTCCCACCCCATCAGCCCACGGGATATTTCTGTTCTCCACGTGTGCAATGCCAGCACAGCTCGTGCTGTTGTTTTCCAGCCCCTGCCTTCTTCCATTGAGCTCCACCATTGCTTGCTCAGATCCCTCCTACTCCTCAGTCCACTTCTAGGACAAGTTCTCTTTTATCTGCAGATCCGCCAGCCTCCTTTTCCTGATTCCACGTCGCCAGATTCTCCTCCCTTGGAGTTGCAGAGGGGCCGCAGACTGCTGGGCTTTAATTAAAGTGTATTAGGAGGAGCATGTTATTGATTTACTATACATTTGCATTAGCTGAGTACTTTACACTCTTATCTGATGGGCAAGGGGTTGGTTTGGTGCACGGAGCCTCCCGTGATGCAGAGGGAGATGCAGAGGGCCCACCTGGGTAGATCTGCAGAGCGCCGGCTGGGTTGACAGTAGCTGCTGTTATTTGCCAGCTGCAAATCCAGATGATAAGGCATGAAGCTTGAAAAACACTTTTATTTATACTGGCAGAACTTTCCAATCAAAATCTTTCACATTTCACGCTTCTCTTTATTTCCCTGCTTGCAGCACAGCAAAAAAAAAAAACCATAATAAAAATGCTTGTGGCCCTTCCTGCTCAGCACAGTAAAAGGCACAGAAAATTGCAAGCAAAGCCACCCCTTCAAAGCAGGCTCACAGCGTGTGGAAGCCACTTCTCAAGGGTCATGCCTTGTGGTTTTGTGACCATGGGGTTACCCTCCAGGTCTGTAGGGAAACCTGGCTTTGGCACCAAGATGAAAAGGCAGCTCCTGAGCTCCAGTGTGCCAGCCCAGCAGCAGCACAGCTGAACCACCTTGGCACCATGGCACCGAGTGGACCTTGCCTCTGCTTCTGCCCATCCCAGAGCCCTGGCAGAGATGGGACATTGCAGGGAGTCTCTCTTCTTGCTTGGTGAATGTCTCCACCACACGCTGGACACAGCAGCCTGTTAATGTGACAGAGAGGATGGGACATGGCATGTCTGAGTGAGCTCAGTGCAGCACACCCCACACAGGTCAGACACTGCAAGAGAAAGCTTAGAAACTGGTCATCCTGCTGTGATTTCACATCACAGCCAGTCCAGGGCATGTGGAGCTGTGGATGGGGATCAGGGTACCTGAAGGGCTCTGTAAAGGATCCCTGCTGATCAGAATCTTAGAATAAAAGAGTTGTTTAGGTTGGAAAAGATGTTTAAATGTCATCGAGTCCAACTGCTCCCCAGCAGTGCCAGGGCACCACTGAGCCCTGGCCCTCAGCACCACAGCTCCAGGGCTTGGAAACCCCTCCAGGGGTCACAGGGACTCCACCCCTGCCCTGAGCAGCCTGGGACAGCCCTGGACAGCCCTGAAGGGGAGGAAATTGTTCCTCAGCTCCAACCTAAACCTCCCCTGGTGCAACATGAGGCTGGTTCCTCTTGTCCTGTCAACAACCTGAGACCCTGGAGCTGGGCAAGCTGCTTCACAACTTTTTCTTGGTGTCATGGTCATGTCAGACAAGATGGAAGTTGCATAGACCATGCAAACAGAAAGTCCTGGCCAACAGGGGATGTGTCTGTAGTGCTGACCTGCACAACCTTGTGGGAAGCAGCTCTTTGGCCACCCATGACTGCACCCAACGAGCAGCGAGGAGCCCTGGCTGCCAGCACATTCCAGCAGGGTCAGGGCTCTGCTTTCCCAGCGTGGCTGGACTGGATTTTCCTCCTTAAGAGCCCACATTGGGTTTCCACCTGCCCTGAGCACATGCAGCTCACAGAGGGCTCAAGAATTTGAATGTTCATCTCTTCCTGGCTCTTCTGAGCATCCAAGCAACACTCTGAGGACCTCTGTAAGTAGCAGGAGTGAAAGCACATCTCCCAGAGCGTGCAGAGCCTGGAATTCCCCGAGCTTAGCCCAGCAAAGGTGTTTCCCTGCAAAGGGCCCTCACCCAGAGTGATGGTTTTTCTTGTTAATGTTCAAACTGTTTGGAATTTGTGTCCTAAAAAGCAGATTATAAAGAGCCAAAAGTGTCACAGAGCTGTGTAATATTCAATAGCTGTTTGGGGTTTAATTTATTGAAAGACGAAGATAGTAACTAATTTTGCTGTACAAATTTGCTACTAATAATTACTGCACAACAACATTTTTCATCTTCCTGCAAATTCTCTTTTTTCATTTCCTTTTTAGAAGGACTACTTATTTACAGGTTTCTTTTCTCCAAGTTGCAGTGTAGTTTTCATTCACAAAATACACCTTATGAAACAGAGCACAGACTAGATGAAAGCTAAATAACAGTGCTCAGGGAAGCTGCAAAATTTCTTTCTGCCAGACATTTCTGCACATTTAAATTAATGAGAGATGCATTGCAGGGGAGATTTCCTCTTCTGTCCTCTTCTAGTTACCACGTTTACCAGGGTGACCTTTAGTGCAAAATGCAAACCAGAAACAGCAGAGCACCCCCAGGACACGTCCCCTCCAGCAGGACCTAACAAGGTTTTGTGTCTCCCAGGAGGGTTTGCACCTCCCAGCCCGGTTCAGCACACAGACTCCCAGGGAAGGACCATGCTCATGCTCTGTACATCTCCTGGGAAAGAGCCTAATGCTCATCCCATGTCTGCATGAGCTCACAGCCCAAGAGCAGGGCTAAACTCCATGCTGGCTGAATGACAACTGTGCTCCAGCCCCAGCTGACCTTGCAGCTGTGGGGGAAAATGACCTGCTGCTGAGCTCCTCACCCAGAGACAGCAGGGCCATGATCAGCATCGAAGCACAGAAGGGTGAGGGTTGGGAGGGAGCTCTGGAGATGCTGGAGTGCAACCCCTGGCAGAGCAGGGGCAGCCAGGGCAGGACACACAGGGACAGATCCAGGTGGGGCTGGAAAGGCTCCAGAGCAGGAGACTCCACAGCCTCTCTGGGCAGCCTGGGCCAGGCTCTGCCACCCTCAGAGTGAAGTTTTTCCTCATGCTAAGGTAGAACTTCCTGGGTTCCAGTTTGTGCCCAGTACCCCTCATCTTATCCCAGGGCAGCACTGAACAGAGCCTGGCCCCTTCTGCTTGGCATGTCCCTCACCATAGGAAACTTGAGTCAGACTCAAAGAGGGATCCCCAAAACAGTGTGGGAACAGCCTCAACTTGTCTGAATTGAAGGCACAGAGGGTTTGTGGCTGGTAGGCAGCAGCTCTCCAGATAGCACTGTGTACACTGCTCCTGCTTTGGCCAGGTTGGTGGCATTTCCTCCAAGAGAGAAGATGAACATTTGACAGCCTTAAATCTCCAGGGTTTCACGTGCACCCTCTGCCTTGGGAGAAACAATTTAGCAGCAGAGGCAAACCCCACCCCACTGGAAAATCCCAACAGACACCGGGAAACCCCATATCACAGGTTATCTGCAGAAAGCTTGTGGACCTGCCCATGCAATGAATGGCAGAGTGGAGAGTCCCCTCTGCTCCCTCACCCAGCAGGCACCCTGCCCACCCCAGGGTGGCCTCCTGCCCGCAGACATCCAAGGTATTTCCACACTCACTGTCTGCCAGTGCCCAGCTGAGCAGGCAGGGAGGCCTCAAGCAGCATCCCGAGCTGCTGCCTGCTCCTTGTGACCTGCCTGAAGTCCTGGACAGCTCTGTCCAGATGCGAGTGATGCTCAAACAATACCACCCACTCCATGATCAGCCCTGCAGCCTCTCCCATCACATGAACTTTGAGGCTACATCAGTAGCAATCAGCACCTTCCTGCCACCCTCAAAGATGTTCTGATGTAAGGCAGACCTTGGTGAACTGTGATGCCTTCTGCTTGGGGCTCCCTCACAGCTTGGGCATCTCACCCCTGCATCTGCTCTTGGTGCCCCTGCCACCCGCAGTCCTTGCTCCCTCTCAGGGCTCTGTCAGGGCAGAGTCCCACTCCACCCAGTTAGCAGCACTACCATTTGAGTGACTGCGTTTGACTGCTCAGACAGTTGTGAATAAACAGCTCTCCAAGTTAATTCAAAAGAAACCTGAAATGAGAGAGCATTGGCCTACATTAATCTCAACTAGTTCTCGGAAAAAAATGGATGCAAAAAGCACATTTCCATATGGAGGCTGCTTCATTACTTCAGAAAGACGAGCTAAACAACTCAGTCTCTGTTCTTCCTTATGCGTGTGGCAGCTATTTGAAGTATTTGGGAGTGCAGAGTTATCTGCTCCTGCACCTTTGTTTGAATTGATTTGCAATGGTGCTTTATTGACCTTGCTCCATAAAGCAGCTCAAAGAAAAAATAAAAATATTAGACCTTCATTAGAAGATCCAGAACAGGCATCGGCCAAGCTGTGAGTGTTACCCATCCCACCACCTGGAGCAAACTTCAGCCCCTGTGTGCTCCTAGCCTGAATGATCATTTCATTCTTGCTCCTTCTTGCAGAGGTCCTGTGGGCTCTGGGGGTGCAGAGCCAGCATGTGCTGCTCCCCCCAGCAAAGCCCAGACTGGAAGCACAGCACAAAGTGAAGGCACCACTTGGCTTTGTGATGGACACAAAAACAGGGGTGTGGAAGCACCCAGATTGGAGCTCTGCTGCTCTTACACTCTCACCCCACACCCATCCTTCTGCTGATCACTGTGCTGCCAGATCTCTGCCTCGTGCTGCATTGCAAGGTGCTGATCCTCCCAGTAAATCCACTGACTTCATTACCAACCCCTGTATTCTGTCACCCATTCATAGAATCAGAGAATTATTCAGGTTGGAAAGACCTTTGGGATCATCCAGTCCAACCAGCAGCCCTACTATACAAAGCCCAGCCCTAAACCATGTCCCTCCAAACCACATCCAAACCACCCTGGGACTCAAACCCCTCCCTGGGCAGCCTGGGCCAGGCTCTTGAATCCATCCCCTCTGGGGCTGTCACTGATGCCCTGTGAGCAGAGCCCAGCACCAGCCTCTCTGCACTGGCCTGGCAGGGGCTGC
>JANHGL010017376.1:0-26830 GCA_024611195.1 Ceyx melanurus
GAGGGGCCAGAGGAGGCCACAGAGATGCTCAGAGGCTGGAACAGCTCTGCTCTGGGGACAGGCTGAAGGAGCTGGGGGGCTGCACAAGATGACCTTTGGAGATCCCTTTCAGCCTTAAACATTCTATGATTCTAATCTGTTTAAAACTGTATAGTCTTTTTTTTTTTTTTTTCTGCTGCTCTTTTTATATCTTACTTCAAGCTTTTTGTGTTTTTATTTCTACTCTGAAAGCAAACAGAATAAGTGCTTTCTTCCACTTTTGTGGTAAACATAAGTACCCTCTAGATATAATTTGAAGCCTATTTTTTGGTTGGCTTTTGTTTTGGTTTTTTTTTTTTACTTCAGCATATATAATCTGTGTATTATTCATAGTGCAAATGCTTGAATATTATGACAGGTCTTCTCAACTCAGCTTTTGGCTGTGATTGTGCAGCACTACCCAGAACATCCTTGAGCCAGTGAAGTGGCTCAAAGTGCTGTTTACAGCCCCTAGCAAAGGTCCTGCTCCTCTTCCAGCTCCATCTACACAGCTGATTAAAGCAATTGTGGTATGGAGATTAGGGTTGCTTAAGATGCTAGAACATCTCACTCATCCTGGCCAAGCTAAATTTGGTCAAGAATTAGGGAATTCTGACTTTCTGGATACTATATTCACCTCTGAGATTGAGTTGAGAGACCTACCAGTCATGAGCAGCTGGTTACAGCTGTCAGCCTCACTTCTGGCCAAAGCTGTTGTGTGGCTTTCTATTTTAAATATAGCATTCAAATGATATATACATGTGAACATGTAATGATTTTTTACTTTTTTTTTTTTTTTTATGGGAATTCTTAAAGTATGATAATCAGGTAGAAACAAGACTTTGTGTGGCTTGGTATTCCTAAATCTTTAGGCAGTTCTGCTGAGTCTGCTTTCAGCTGCACTGCAGAAGAACACACTGTCTCATCCTACCCAAGGTTGCACCAAAGTTAGCAGATGACAATGTCAACTAAAGGGGAGATCTGTAAACTCTCTGCAACTGAGATTACCTTTTCATGAAAGAAAATATCTTTACCCATTATTATCTGCATTGAATTACACTGCCACATGAGGACAAATCAGAGAAAATGTTGAGAAGTATCAAGTTCTGTCGTTCAATTCTGTTGTTTTTTTTTTTCATTTTTCCACAACAGTCACAGTATAAGATAAGGAATCATGAGAGCTGTCCCTTGCAAGAAATCTGGAATGCTTTACAGCCACGGGAAGTTTTCTTTCCTATGTGTAGACCACCATTGAACACCAAGTTATATTTGCTTCCTTTTTCCTTGCCTGTTGCAAGTGACTGCATGGGGAGTAGGACTGAGCCTTGAGAGGCAGGTCAAGAGAAGAGTCAAAGAATAGCCCAGAAGGGAAGACATTTTTATTAAAAATATAGCAAGACCTTTTTTTTTAATTATTATTTTACTAACTTAATCCTGGCATGCAATTAATTAATTAATGCCACTTCTGTCACACTGGGTTGTTGGACAACACAGCCTATGGGTTGTGCCATCCTGTGCAATGCACAACCACATAGTGATTTCCACAGAAACCAGCTGAACTGGCATTCCAGTTGCCCACACTCCCGTGTGAGAAACACAAATGTCGCCCAACAGAAGAGGATTTTGTCTTTGGACTCTACCAATAACCATCCCACATCCTCTGGAGTTTTCTTTCATAATGTGTTTATGGGATGAAGTTTTCCCACTCAAAATTGCTGCAGGAATATTCTCTGTTCATCAAAAGATGAAACCAAAAGGCTGCTGCTTCTTGCAAAACATGGGCATTGTTGTGAACGCTGCTCTAGTATTTGCAGGGGAATGGGGAAAAAAAAAAAGCAGCTTTTTTGAGAGATTTTACTGAAATCCCCATGTGCAGCAGTGTTGCCTCCGGCCTAAAGCCAGTATAGTTTTTGATCCTAAGCCTTGAAATCTGAAGCTATCCTGTGGTTCTGCAGTTGTGTTTGTTTTGGAAAATACACAACAAATAACGAGAGGAAGGATATAGGAGATATCACAGACAGCTATAAGGAAAGGGGGTTGTGGCTCCAAGAGGGGGGCTTTGTGCATGTGGCCTCTGAAAACCAAAAAAAAAATGTCTGTAGATAATATTTGCTTTTTCTACACTCCCTTGGGCAAACAAAGATAAACAGCAGAGGGAAATGGTGACTTTTTTTTTAAGCTATAGCCTGTGGTTACTAAGGATCAGATGCTGTTTAAATCAGTTGATCTACTGAGGAGGGGAGAAGAAAGTTTTAGCCTCAAACTCCTTGGGAAGGTTGTGGAACAGACAGCGAGTCCACACTCTAAATGGGAATCTGTTGTGAGCTGGTTGAAATGCAGAAGTTCTGTTATGGGGAAAAAAGAAAAAGCCATCTGAATGTGCTTTCATCTCCAGCTGGAGTCAAAAGTCAGAATTCATACTCCCTCATATACCAAGTATTCCCCAAAGCTGAATTTTGGGAATGCCAAAGTGGACTTATCAGAACATTTCATTTGGATGAAGTCATGGTGTTTTGTCCTGATAAAGTCAAAGAACTTTGTATCAGCTTTTGTTTTAGAAGCTCTTTGACATAGAGAATGGTGGAAGCCTGTTCTCTGGAAGGTCTGAAAAATCTCAGATTGGTTTTTCAAACAAGCTGGGGCAGAAAGTGCATTGGAAACTGGTCAGCTTCATAGCAATTCAAAGCCACTAAAGCTTGCTAGTAAGGGGCAGTGAATGGCAGCAGCTTGAAAATTGTCAGTACTGCAAGGACACTGGAATGCATCTTTGCTCTGATGTTTAGAGAAAAAGAGAAATACTTGTAAGAGAGGTGGAGGAGAACAGCCCTTCCCTGTCCTATGCACAGCCTGCCTCTTCAGCATCTTAAGACAGCAGCCTAGTAAAACTTTTTGACCAAGCCAAAATAAATGACCTCAGTGTATTCAACTTTTCTTCTATCCTTGGAAAATTGAAGATGTGGTAAAGATTGCAAAATACTGAGGGTTCTTTGGTTTTTGCACATAGACGTGATTCATACTCATGTTTTGGTGTGGGTATTCCAATAGCCAGCTTATAAAGGTGAGAAAATGTCTTTACTCTGATTTCTCCTGCTTCAGGAACTGGAGTGCTCAGTTACCTTGGCAATCAATCCTAACCTGATAATAGCACATTAGAGTACTAATGGAGTTGGTAATACCATGTATATATATAAGTATTTTTTGTGTTATAGCATGATGAAATACGTTGAAAAACTGCTATAATTTTTAGTAATATTTTAAATGAAGATGGTTGAGAAGACAGGGTTAAAGAAGACTTATTAACTGGGCAGTTAATTGTGGCTGGTTGCTAGTTCTCAGTTATAGCTATCTGTTGTCAGACTGTGGGGTGAAAATAGAAGTGTTACAAGAAATAACAGATTAAACATTCATCAGTGGAAACGAGAAAAGAAGGAGCAAAAGAAAATACTTCTGTTGGCCTCAATGAAATAATAAAGGATGCAAGCTAAGGAACCTGCAAGCAAAGAGCAAGATTTGGATTAAGAAGTGAAAACAGTATTTTGGTCTGAGAAGTCCAGCACTGCTGGCTTTTATGAAAATAAAATCAGATGCAGATAGTAATGTTCACTAATCATTGCAGAGATGATTAAGAAAAAGTTATGCGACTTAATTTCACAGGTGAGTGAGGGAGAGGAGGGCTACTGGCCACAGCTGACAAAAAGCAAAGTGCACAGAACAAGGAAAAAGTAAGAGATGGGGACATCAGTGATTAATTGCAATTGAGCTCGTGATGGAAAACACTTAATTTTAATTTCTAGGAGAAAGCCATGAAATGTGTACTCTATTATCTGATCTGGGGGGCAGTTATTTTAAAGGAGATCCACATGGTTGATAAGGAAGAAGGAAATAAGGACAAGTTTAAATTAAGACATGGGAAACTAGGGAGGAACAAAACAACAAACACTGTCAAGGAGATGGACTAGATGACCTTGCAGGTCTTCTCTATCCCATGCTTCTTTGACTTTTTATGAGGACAGCAGGGTCTCAGTAGCAGATATTTAGGATATCATGTTAATGGCCAACTTCAGCAGACTTGGCCAGCTACAAAGACTCTGCTTTTCTGCAACCTCTTTGTAATTTTACACTTCCATGGAGGGGCATCCAGCGTGCTGGGCAACCTGTGCCAGTGTTTCACCACCCTTATCATAAAAAAATTCTTCCTCATATCTACTTTAAATCAACTCTCTTTTAGTTTAAAAGCTTTACACTTTGTCCTTGTGCAATAGACCCTGATAAAAAGTCTCATTTTTCCCATAGGCTCTCTATCATTACTGAAATGCTGCAGTAACATCTCCCTAGGTCTGAAAGCTGTGGAGCTGCTACAGCTCCAGCAGAGCAATGGTGCAGTTCACACCAGCTCCTCCTGTCTGTCCCTTGCTTGGACAAAGCTCAGCAAACTGCTTGGAATTTCCAGGATTGGCTATCAGAGAATTTGTGAAAGGGGTGGAGGCTCAGGCTAATGAGACCATCTGTTGCAGATAGTTTGTCCAGCTTCAACTTTATAAACAGTTGTAAACTCTGCTTCCTACCTCTGTGTGAGGGTGTGGGCCACAGCGTGCACAAACACAACTGGAGAAGCACCCAACACATGCTGGTTTTTTATGGAGTATGCCCTGAGAGGGAAAGAATAAACATTAGCAAACAATTCTGACTTTCCCCTAACCTTTGCAATGAAATCATCTTATAATTTATAGTTGCTGCGTTTTTTTAAATGGCTTTTTATTGGACGAACAAGATCATGTGTGCATAAAAGAGTTCATCAGTCAAGAGCATATATACACAACTCCTAAAGTCTAGGAAGACCAGGCTGCTTTTTTTTTTTTTTTTGGCTTTTTTTTCCCCCCACAGCCATGAAGGGTATCTTGAGTATGAGTTGGAATCCAGACAAAACTGGAAATAACTTGCTGTTTTTTTGTTTTATGGTGCTCTACTATATTTTTTAAGTTATGGGGTTTTTTTTGTATCAGCACTCAGCAGATTTAAGGTGAGATAAAGTGTCCATTCTTTCCTCTTTACCCCCTTTTTTCCACCATTGCATCTGGGATCTTAAAACCAACCCCCCAACCCCCTCCATGATTTATCAGCCCTAATTGTCTCGCAGTGTGGTTTGAGGATGGAGATCATTAGCACACCCAGACATAATGCAGATGTTCCAGTGATGACATGTCAGCAGAAGGAGTGTATTTTTCTTTGCCTCCTCCCTCTTTCTTATCCCTTATCTAATCTCATTCCCCTCAACACATTTGTCATGTGTATCAGGGTGATATTTGTTAGTGGGGGCGGAGGGGAAGGAACAGCTCTGGTGCTGCTGGTGGTGATGGGCATCACTGGGCTGGGCTGGTGTTTCAGCTGCCAGGGCAGGCAGGGCTCAGAGGTGGGGTGGCCCTGCACCCCTGTGCACTATGAAGCCAGCTTGGTTGATGCAATGAGCTGCAATTCTGCACGTGGCTGGCACACAGCAGCACTCAGAGTTGTGTGTATCTTTATATTAGTAGGATTAGCAGGGATTAGTGGGACTGCCTTGGATACATTGGCAGCCAAGCAGTTGTGCTTGTGTGTCATACCTCAGAATCACTAAGGTTGGAAAAGACCTCCCAGATCATCTACCTGACATTATCATGACCACTAAAGCATGTCCTGAAGTGCTGAGTCTACATGTTTTTTTGAACACCTCCAGGGATGGTGACTCCACCACCTCCCCGGGCAGCCTGTGCCACTGCCTCACCAAAGAAAAACATCCTACCAACATTTCCTGAGCAAAAAACCATCCCAACTGCTGTCCTGGCTTCAAGCCCCAGTGATGAGGCCCTTTCCACGAGGCTGTTCATTTGCAGGCCTCCTGGGTGAAAAAGGCTCACAAGAGTTCAGCTTCTGCAGCACACTTATTTAAGCAAAGCATTATTTATTCAGATTTTCCTTTAAAAATAAATATCCTTAGCCTGAGAGAAAGCAATAATACCCTAAATTATGTTCTCAATCCAGAATTAATCTGGATGAGAGGATAAGGGAATAAAGAAGGGATGAAATAAGAGCTTCAATTTATAAAAAAAGCAGTTTTCCCTCTAGCTGCCTGGCAGTCTGTTTTGAGGATTAGAGACCTGGGGGCACCTCTGAGTCTGAAAATGTAGAGAATAAAAATTGTTATTATATCTAGAATTTTAAAACATTTTCCTTAAGGAGAAACTCTTAGGAACAGAAAAGACAAAAAAAGATGCCAGACAGCTGTCTTGATAAGAAACATTCCCCAAAGAAAAACCAAGGGAAGCCCTGCCAAATCAGGATCCTTAGTGCATGTTTATATATAAAACCCTTCTCCTTTTCCCCTCAAACCTATGCTGCATGCATGATTTATTTTATTCTTGTCATGGCAAATAACTCCATGGCTGCTGTCCATTTTAGGAGTAAAGGCCAAAGTGTTTAAGTACAATTGCACCCACTTAAAGTTTCAGTGTATCTGCATGTATAGTTATAACTCCTAACACATTTACAACAGAAATGTTCTACAGAGGCATCCTACCTCCCACTAGATTTTGTGTGTTTCTAACATGAGGAAGACAGAAAAGGGGTAAGCTAGAATGTTCATCAACTTCCAGCTTCAAATGTCCCTTTCCTCATTCATTAAGAAAGTTGTGGAAGACTTTGAGAAGAGCTGAAGAGCTCACTGCTCCTGCTTTCCCACCCCAGCTGAAAGAGCCCCAGACACAATCCTCTTCCTCCTTCCCACCACCCACAGCTCTCCAGCTGGAGAGAGGGGAGGTTTTGATAGCAGCTCTGACTTTGTGATGGCAAAGGGATGCAACTTGGGCTTCAGTGCTCCCGTCCTTTATAGCATTGCCTTTAAAATTAGTGTCTCCAAACAGTAATTCTCTTCCACAATTGACTAACAAGACCAGAATTAATTTTTTGTGACACAGATGCTCTCATGGTTTTCCTGTTCTGTCAGCACAGCACACTACCCTGAATGATGCCCCTTAGAAGGCACTCAGCATTGAACAGAACAACACAGTTCCCATCTGAACACATTTCTTTTGCAGAAAAGTCACCTACAAAACCAGGGCTCAGAGATGACCAATTTTGGCACAGGTACTTACAATCCTCTAACCAAGAAGGAAACAGGGTTGTCTTTGTCACTGGCACTGACTAAAGCCATTGTGGGCAGTGTCTAGCAGCTCCTTAAAGGATGAATGTGTCTCTTGAGTGGTGGTGAGATAAGGTGCTGACCTGTGTGCAGAATGAGAAAGGCTTGCCCAGAGGGGCAAGGTGTGAAAAGTGGCCAAGGACCCTGCTCCCCCCTGGCCCAATCTGAGGCCTGCTTCTTGCAGATAAGGAGGATAACTCTAGGAAGAGGTAAATTCTGTGAAAGTGGGATGGTGCCCTTGCAAAGTCTTTTTTTTTTTCTTTTTTTTTTTTTTTTTTTACTAGTCAAGATGCATTGATGGAAAGTGTATTTTGTCTACCTGTATCTTAAAAATGATACTATAAAATTATTCAGTACTGACAGAAGGCAGACTTCTTTAAAACATTTGATCAGGTAAAGTTACTTTGCAGAGTAGCTGAAATCAGCATCAGCATGGCCCACCCTGGGTGGATTACCAACTGAACAGACAATTGTATCAAAACATAATTTGGAAGCAGGAGAACACTGGCAGTGCAGTGTCATCACTGAGCAGATTTATTTCTAGGAGGAGTCCAGTTTTGCTACCATGTAATTTCATATTTTTATCAATAAACCCACAGAAAAGGTAAGCATTACTATAACATTAATAAAATATTGATATTAAGATCAAGTATTAATAACAAACTCCCTGTCCAAAGGAGAGGTGTAAGAAAATGAAGCAGTGTGCTGAAGTTGAACAAATTTGAACTGCAGCTGAGACACAGGCTTTCAATAGTGAGGGCGGCTAAACAGCCAGCAAAGAACCTGATCTGAGTATCTGTCAGATTCGTTTAATAGAGTGTGTGATTAATTAATTAGATGGTCAGGAGATGCAGACAATCTCTCAAGCAAGAAGAATGGCAAAATCTGAGGCACAGTACAGTCTTTAGTTTCATGATGATGGATTTCTCAGTCCAATGCTTTCAGTTCTGTCATGTTGGGACCAGGACATTCGTTTTGAGAGTCAGCAAGGAGGTCTCCATGTCTCTGCTTTAGCATTTCCACAGTGGCTTTCATCATTTTGAAACACAATTGCTCCTCCACATCCACTCTGGTGACATAACTGTCACAAATAGTTCCTGGAGATGGTGCAGGAACAAGTCAAGCACACATGGGAGTGTCTGAAAAACCAGTTGCTAGATACACTGCGGATGGTGCTCCTTTGGAATATTGGTAGCTGTTCTGCCAACAATTATTTCCAAAAATACACTAAGCACTGATGTAAATAGAAAATCTTTTCTTAATCAATACTTGAATTTCTGAATAGTTTTCTTCTATATTAGACAATTTAGAAAGGAAAGAAAAAAGTGACTGCAAATAGAAGCTAGAACATCTTGGACAGAAAAGAAGACCCTCAATGGGGAAGGGTAGTTTGTGTTCTCCACTGAATGGCAATTTTAAAAACAAATAGAATTTAACACTTCTTCACAGAACCTTGCCCTGAGTCTGGCACGCTTGTGGGAAAAGCAGAACAAGAACAGTATGCAGGATATTGTATATTACAAATACTCCAGGCATTAGGAATGGAAAAAAATTAAAATCTTAACACTGTGGATGTTTTTGCCTCATAGATTGTTTTTTTCTCTTCTCTGACTTTCATTATTCCAAAAATCAGTTTGTTTATAAAATAACAAACTTATAAACTGTGTGTTAAAAAAAAAAAATCAGAGATAATGGTTTTAGAGATGTCACATTAATTTAAAATAACATTGTGACTTCTGCGTAAATAAACATTGAGCTCTTCAAGCATTGGCCCTTCTTTTCAGATCTGGAGTTGGTTTTAAGTGGTTAAGTATCTGGGCAAGTTTCTTCTTTCTAAAGAGGGATTTAAAACTAAAACCACAGATAAACACTTTAATTTCAGGATCAGAAATCGAGCCTTTGTTTAAAAAATATTTAATAACAAACCACATCAGCTTAAGAAGCAAGTAGTCCCAAACTGCATATCCTTCACCTTCATGAAGCAAAAAATCCCAGCCCTTGAGAGCTGTGGTCAGACAGATATTCTAGACATGCAAGAGGCTGGATCCACTGCATGTATATTCCCCCACTTTCACATAACTTATTTACACCAAAGAAAAGTAATTTTTTTTTCACTTTTCATATGCTCCTCGAATTTCAGAGTTGAGGCTGAAGGTGAAGATGTCACCCACCCTCCAGCATCTCTAGCAGATGAACGGTGAGGCTGTGTGGCTGTGGCAGACTCAATGCTGATGATTTCCAAGTCACCATCATCTATGCAAAGAGTCTTTACTAAACAGCTGACTTCAGTGGGGTCTTCAAGCACTCAGCTTGCCAGAAACACAACCCCAAAAGCATCAAAATTAGCTGATTATTAAACGTGTTGCTTCTGTTACAGCTCCAGCTTCTTGTCATATCTTCCAGGACAGGTAGGTAGTGGCACCGAGATGCTCCTGGTGATGTGTGTGAGGCTGAGGGGGTAGCCCAGATGGAAATCACCACCCGTGCTCTCAGCAGGGATGCTGTTGCAGCCCCTCACTGGAATCTGCAGTGGGGCTGGGCTCTGTCAACAGCAGCAGCATGTATCTGTACTTCCCAAGGCCAGCAGAAAAATGGCTTCGTGGAAGAAACTTCCGCATTACAGACATTCCAGTTGTTCCTTTGAGCCACAGCCTTAACTCTCTCCAGATGTAACCCTTCACTTCTGCCTCTTTACAAGTTTATTTTCCTTGTAAGGAAGAAAAACATGGAAAAGATTTTTGGTGGATGTAAACCAAACTGAGAAGCACTGAATGTAAAGAATGGAGAAGGCTTTATACAACATCCCACTGCAGCCAGTGAGCTGAGTCACACACACAAAGCCATGGAAGTGCTAAATCCCATTAGATGCCTCTGTCTAGGTGAAATTCATCTTCTTGCCTAACAGTGCATGCAGAGAAGTATCCATGTGCTGTTTCATACACAGGGAGGAAATCTGTGTCTCAATTTATGTCTTGAGCAAGGAGCTCTGTGTCATCTGTAGCTCCTGCTGCATACTCTAGGGCGGACTGAAGTCTGAAGGTGCTGCACCCATCCTGCCTGGGAGCTTTTGATCACAGCAAACGTGTATGTACCAGGCTCTGGCAGCTCCACAGCTCTCCTGCTTCTCTGTAGATGCTTTCTGGAGCAGGGAAGAGGTATATAGTGAAAGCACTCCATTTTCACACTTTTCAAGTGTTCTCCTGCTCAGTGTATGGTGATGATTTTGGATTTCAGTTTAAGTTTTGGGCACAGGCAAATGCTCTTCCAGTGACAAAGAACACTTCCCACTTTTCATGGCTGGACCTCTGTCAAGGCCTGACAAAACAGTAAAACACCTTCAGCTCCCCAGCCTGAGAGCCCTATCTGACACTATGATTAAGAGCAATGATGAGGGCATCACAGCTGGCTGTGTTATTTTGGCCTTGAGGTGAGTAACAGCATTGTGCTACAAGCTGAGGTGTGCTGTCTTTCAGCTGACATCACCAGCCTCTGCTTTCCACCCTGGGGAATGGACCCACTCAAGCAGTTTCACAGCTGTGCTGTTCACCAGAGAACCAACTGAGCAGAGAGAGGAGCTGGTGTTTTCTTGGACATTAGTCTGCTGCATGGAGAAATCACAGCAGCAGTCTCAAAATACTCAGTGTTCTACCACTCTGCCCTGAGGTACTGTTGTGCTGTGTGCCCTCATTAATGAAAGACCTGGATTTATTCTCTCTAAAACAGGGGTATTCTCTTGGAACACAGCCTGGCAGGGGACCTTCAGGCAGATATGTAGCTTTTCCTGATGTTGCAAGTGAGTTTACAAGCCTTTTATATTTGTACATTTAAAAACAAACCCCACTGAAATGAATTGCCAAGTAATTTTTGATCAGCAGTGGGCGTCACTAGATGTTGCCAAAGGTGGCATCAGTCACTTTTTTCACCCAGAAGACTTGTTGAGGCTGTCAGTTCTCAAAGTGGGCCTGATGCCCAGAGCTGACCTCTGCCCTCGAGCTGCTGCTCTTTGACTCTTTTGGTAAAATGAGCCCTGAAAGGAAGATTCAGAAGATGAGGACACACTAAATTGAATTCTCTTGTCCAGGAATAGTTACCACTAATACAATAGCATTAGAACAAAAAATATGAAACCTTTACTTCTCAGTGACATCAAATTTCATTTTTGAGAGAGTCCAGGAATAGAAATAAGGCCACAGGAGCAAGTGAAGTCCTTCTGCTGAGGTGTGATGGGCACTTGAATTGCCACTGCAGAGCATCTTGGTGTGGAGCCTGCTGTGTTGTGTGAGACACAGTAGTTCTCTTCCTAGAACAGTCTGAACTACTGATTTGATAACTCACATTTGAAAGAAAAATCTGCATACACAGATGCAATAGGCAGGGATTATTCCATATTTTATGTCAACATATAAATATCCTACGGAGTATTGTTTTTCTCTCCCCCGTCGCCCCCCTTTTTCTTTGGTCTGGTTTATGTTTAGATTCTTATTAAAAACATGTGAAAGTATCACAAACACGAGTTTGGCTGCCAAAAGTTAGGCCCCTAAAACCATGTGCATGTATCTAGAGTGGCTGCTTTTCAGAGGTGGGGGCCTCAGAGTGTGGCAGAGCAAGGTACTGATTGCAGTGCCCAGATACAAATGTAGGCGCCTGTTTTCAGCAATCAAATTGGCAAAATTTTGGCCAGTATATTCAGGAAAAAATGTGAAAATGGTGAACTTCTGAACATCTGACAAGTTAAATGCTTAAATGATTAGCAGAACACGGCAAGCTGTAAATGTTCCAAGACATCCACTGGGAATCTCAAACAAAATAGCTGGAATTCCAGGCTTCTTCAAGTTCATTTGTTATCGGCAAGGGACCACATTTAGGATGTCTGTTAGCAAACCTAAGGCTGATTGAAGAGAAATTTAGGAGCCTTAGTTAAACAGAGCAATTTGTACCACATCCTAGCTGGGGCTGACAGCCTGTGGAGGTATCCAGCCTTAACAGTGCTGCTTCTACTGCTTCCTCTAGATGCTTGTGCTTTACTGGACACACTCACAAGTGTATCAGCATAAATATTTCATTGCCAAGGGTTTTTACAATTGGTGCCCAGTAACTTAAAAGTCTGTGGGAGGCCTGAAGCCACTGAGCCTGCTCAGACTCTGCCACACACTGACAGGCTTAAGAAAGGACCAAAGGTGAAAGGGACACAGCCTCTTGCCTACTGCATTCCACCACAGAGCAGAAAAAATGAATACTAGACTTTACCCAGCCTCTCAGGATCTGAATAACCTTTTATTTCTCAGAAGAAGAGCGTAACTGGGTGATGGACATATCTGGGAAGACACATGTGCTTGATCCCTCTCACAGCATTAGCACCACTGGTGCAGAGAAGGGACACCTGAGGCCCAGAGGACAGCAAGTGGCACTCACTGAGAGGTGTCCATCCTGGTGTGGGTAAAAGCCTGTGCCTCGGGGCTGTTTGTGCATGTTTATGTAATACATAAGACACAGAAAACTCACTCCCATGAGCACAGATCATAACTTTCCAGACCTAGAAGATCAGTCTGACTAGCTGACTGCAACTAGACCCTCCCTCTGCAAGAGCAGAGCAGCCAATGCAGGGCTGAGATGAGCTCCTGGGCATAGCCTCTGGTTCCCTGTCTCCCCCACTTTGCACACCAGTGCTCTTCTGAAAACCTCAGGACAGGGCATCCTGATGGCACCTGGTGCCTCAGCCCTCAGCAAGGCAGGGAAACAGGCACTAGATATTTCCTCCTTGGCACCAGACTCCAGTACTGCCAGGTGGGCTCAGGGGAGTTGCTGGAGGTCAAGCCCAGGGCTGGCACTTCCACTGGCTGTCTAGGGCATTGCAGTAACTAGAAGAGCTGCTCTGGATTGCCATGATAAGCCAGATGACTTCTATTTAGGTATTAAGATGCCTCATCTCAGAACCCAGAATAGGAAGTCTGCTTATGGCCCTCGTGTGCTCTGACCATTGCTCATTATGCCATTCATAATCGTGTCATTGTTTCCGTATGGTTCCTCTCTTATTATATCCAGCTGCTGCTCCTCATTTGATATTTGAAGTGCAGGCTTGCTGTGCCACAAATTTGTTCTGTGCTTAGCCCACAGTACAGGCATGCCAACACTCAAACTCCCTACTTCCCCCACAGCCCCTGGTGGAAGCACTTAACAATTAAATGAAATATTTAAGACAGCAGCTCAGAAAAATGCTGCATTTCTAGAGCCCAGGGTTTGAGTTGATTGCCTGCTGGTGCCTGCTATCTATGGTGGCAAAAATTTGGGACTTGGAGGGCATATTAAGACATTTACTCTCCCATCAGTCTTTTTAAGGTGTAGACATCATTGCCAGTGTGCTGAGAAGAAAGGGGAGTTTTCACACAAGGTTTGGACGTCATATTTACATCTGTGACACAAACCAGCCAAACCAAGGAAGAAGCACAATGTTAACTTAACACACAGGCTCCACTCACACCCTCTTCTACTCATGTTGGCTTTGCAGCAGCTCTGGATGCCAGTACAGACTGGTCCACTCTCAGGAAAGAGCATTTTGAGATAATGAAACCAGCTAAACACAATCCACACAAGACCAGTGGATGTTTGACACTGCATGCCAACTGCAGCAACGGGGCTGAAGAGCCCATAACAAGTTCTGCAAGAAGATTTGCTCTTAAAGACATCCTAGTAGGTCAGTGCATTGGAAACCTAACGGCTTCACACAGATGTTGTTTGCTCAAAATGGCTGGGGGTTCAAGTTCACAGGCTTACTTTGTTCTACTAAATTACAGAACAAAGACTTGGCTGGTTGCTTAGTGAAATAATCTGTAATAGATACCATAGGACTGACTTTTTGTGTATATATGGGCATTAGAAAAGTGGGGTAGAGACTAAACAGCCCTGAAATCAAGCAAGAATATTCTCACCAATCATATGGGAATTGCTGAAAAGTTGCAGACATGTTCATGAGGCAGGAGATAACCTCAGCATTTTAAACAAGAAACAGATAGAAAGGAGATGGGATTGATTCGCTGTGATCCAAACCAGTTTAGCTTGGAGAAGCCAATGGAGCAGATATTATTAAGGCAGCATCCAGCAGAGCAAGATGCTCCAGAAATCTTTGAGGCAAAGGGAATGTGTCTGAAGGACTCACTGTTAACTGTGTCAGTATTCTCCCCTCTTGTGCTCGTTGTGGAGTGTGGAGGATTCCCAGCTGTGGTTGGAACAATCAAGGGAATAACATGGTCCTTTCCCCTTGCTCTGTGTTCCTGCCGCATCATCACATTAAACACAAATATCTCTGTTAGTAATGTCTAAGTGGCTCATATATTAAATGCAGAATTAAAGAAATAGTAAACTTCAAAAGTTCTCAAGTAAAACATTATTTAGAAGCCAAATTTAAATAGGATCACTTTTCAATTCCATTGCTGATCTAGTTGTGCCTCCTTCATCTGTTAGCAAAGAATTATTTCAGGTCAACTACTGAAAACTGCATATAAGGACTGAAGCAAGCTACATATCTAGGGAAGCTTCTTATTTTAAGTAACATGATGAATTAAAAAAAAAAAATCCCACTTAAACCCCACTTCACTCCTTAGGTCTCTTGGTTAAGCCAGGCATACACAGATTTAGTTATAACTGGTTTGAAAAAAGTCTGTTACCTTTGGATAGCACAATCTGTGCCACTACAGGGAAAGATGTTGTACAGCCTCAGCAAAGACCCAGTGGTCACTTTGGAACAGCAGCACAGCCAGAAGCTGCTAGCAGACCCTGGAACAAATTCAAGTCTCATGTCTTTGCCACCTCCTTCCTTCTCTCCAAGTCAATGAAGTGAATACAGCCCTTCATTGAAGAATGAGAGGGATTCACAGATAACTCAATAGTCCTGTCACAGCTGCAGAGATATTTTTTCCTTCCATTGTCTAATGACTAGGGAAATGGTCTTCCTCAAATGTTGCACGAGCAATGAATCAGTTGGTCATTGTGAAAAAATCAAATCACTGTAGTAGATCATGAGTCTCGTTATCTTCTGGGGTCACAACTTCTCATCTGCTGTAGCTAAGCCTTATTTCCAAGCCATCCATTTTACCAATCAACCTTCTTGTTGTTCCTGACCCCCTCTCTGGTAATATCTATGTGTTTAAAGGTTTTATTTCTCCTCTAGAGTCTCCTAGCCCTTCCCTCTATGTCGTTTATAGTTCATGGGTTATTGTGCAGACTCCTTGGCTGCTTATTAGCAAGTCCCCTGTGCTCAGTCACCTTGTGTTTATGCTTGTACCTGGTATGCTTGGAAGGACAGAGCTTCCCTGCTATTGCTGCTTCTCTAGAAAAACAAATCTTTCATCATTTTAGGCACTGAGAAAATCCAGTCTTTGTTCTTCTCCACAGGGAACGTTCTTCCTGGTGTAGAGTCCAATTGTGAGCATCTCATCCTCCCCACTAGTTTAATGATGCCATTACCCATGCTCTGCCTGTTCTTATTTACAGGGGATATATGAGGGGATGATAGACTGTTGGATCTTTAAAAATAATATTTTCTGGTCTTCATGTTAGTTGGCATGGTAGTGTTTGTTGTAATAAAGCCATAACACCCTTGAAGTGACAGGAGATCGCTAAGATATCTCCTGAAGTCTCTTCTGTGCCTGAAAATAATAGAATCACAGAATGTTAGGGGTTGGAAGGGACCTCCAAAGAACATGGAGTCCAACCCCCTGCCAGACCAGTACAAAACTAAAACAGATCAGGCAGAAATGCATCCAGACAGGTCTTGAAAGTCTCCAGAGAAGGAGACTCCACAACCTCTCTGGGGAGTCTTTTCCAATGCTCTGCAACTCTTACAGCAAAGAAGTTCTTCCTCATGTTGAGGTGGAACTTTCTGTGCTCTAGCAGTCCAGACCTAAGCCTGGGTCTCCTGTGAGACTTCATTGTTAGTTGAAACTTATTTTCTTTTGCTATGTTGGCTTAACTTTTCCTAAATGCTATTAAAAACCAATTAAAATAAAACTAAAAGTCAGTAAGGCTATTTGAACAGCCAAGAGCTATTAAATATAATTAAAAACGTGACATTTCTAGAAAGCATATGAGATTCATGGAAACTTTTTGCAACTTTATAGATCATTTTCTGGTGCTGCTGGTCCAGTGTGATAGATGGGCAGGTTGCTTTTGCTGGGAAAATGTTAACCTTCATGACCAGGAGAGCATCAGAAGAGATGGTTGTTTGTGCTTTTGCCATACATTTTATTGGGTTGCCTTTTGTCTTGCACAGGTATAAAATGCACCCTACCCTGTGAGGGTTGCTTGGTGTTTGACCTTTACAGTAATGATAAAAAAGGGAAGACCCTGGCCCTCCTTGACAGGAGAAATGGGGAATCTAAAGTGGATATTTCATTAATAGGACTCTGAAAATAAATATGAGTAAACTGCTGAAAAGTAATCCAGCCCCTGCAATGCACTGAGCATTTCCCACAGCATCCTGAATTCTGCTCTGCCACTCTTGTCCTGGGCTGCCTTCTGGAAAAGCCATTCTGCCTGATGCAGCCCAATGTCAGAAAGAGTTGCTGAGTCCTCTTTACAAACCATTGCTGAAACAAAGAACAATACACAACCAAGTGAAATGTGGTGCATCAGTTGAGCAACATGATGAAAAACAAACGAAACCATCTGAAAAGTGAGTTGAACAATTACTTCCTTTCTTCTTTTCTACAAATCCCTGTACAGTAGGGTAGTGTCTTGAATTGTCTTGAATTGTGAAGTGCCCCTCAAACACAACATGCAGGCAAAACAAGAACAGTCCTTCAATATTAAAAGCATTCCTGCTGGGTCACATCATGGCGCCTGCATAAGCTAAATTCAAGACTTTTTATTGTCAAGAGGCACTACCATTACACTACATTTTAATATGGATCTTTGCCAACCATCATAAATAAACCACTCACTCATAAACAGTTCCTAAAGGCAGTATTTCAGATGGAATGGCATTCAAAAAGTTTGCTACAATGCAGTGGAATACTGCAGGCCATGGCCAGTTGGGACTTTCTCTCCCCTGCATATCTCTAAATGTTTTGTTGCTTCCCAAAAGGTTTTTTAATTAATGTATGTCATGCCCAGCAAAAGATCCTTCTAACTAGTGGGTGAAACAATCCCAACTAAAATGTAGGGAAAATCAGTGCATTTTCAAGACATGTCTAACACAGGAAACCTACAAAAGCTGTCAGGGCAAAAAAGTGGGAGAAGACAGAAAAAACATGTAATTGACTTACAGAATGGTAACAAGAAAAGTTCTTGTTAACAATCTGGTGGTTAAATTAAAATTGCATTTGCTAAATACTTTTACAGATTAAATTTGTAAGGGACAACATACTCAAAGATACTAGTCTCTGTTATGTAAATTCTGAATTTTTTGTAAAACAGAAAATGTTGTTTGACACTTGATACTCTTACAAAGTCTGCTGCATGGGTGAAACAGCTTGAGATCTTTTCTCACTTGGCCAGAAGCACATGAAATAAAAGAAGAACATCCCTGTGTTTACTAAACTGCTGTGGTGGTCATAGAAATAAACAGTCTGAAAAGGCTTTGATTCATAAAGTAACCTCCTGGGTTTTCTTCTCTCCAGGCTACTCCTGTATTCTCAGAAATTAGCAGCTCTCTGCATGCATTTGGAAGTGTGAGGCTGAATTGCTTTTCCAGAAAGCTCATTACAAGGCTGACATCACTGAAACAAAAGTTCAGTCAGGGAGGGATGTGGCAGAGGTTATCATGAGCACATTACTAATATACTGGGGGGAAAGATGATGGCAACTGCCTGCTCGTGTCTGCATCCAGGATGCAACCTCCCCAGGGGATAAACACTCTTGGCAAGCACTTAAACCAGAAATCTTCCTTGCAAAGCTGTTTGCAATTTGCAGCCATAGCTATCCACAAACACTGGGACCCAAGACTACAGTCCTTGACAGCACACGGCTCCAGACATTTCCATGGAGGAAGTTTAATCTACAAGGATGTAGAAATATAAAACAAAGTATTGCTCAAAGTAACTGTTTGTCAGATCATGTGCCTCTAATTTGGTTTCCAGTGACATTACACAGCTGCAGCCAATGGATCCCAGCCAGGCCCAGCAGTCACTGAGGTTCTTTTTGGTTTAAATTTAGTATCTGAACATGTTTTGCCCATCATTAAAATGGAGAATAATTGCTCAAAAGTGAACTGTAGATGTTACAACTCAAAGAACTTACTAGGTCAGTTAGTCCCATCCTCAGAGCAATGCAGGACTGAAAACACTGCAACAAATACTGAAGAGAGCTGTGTATGTTTTGTTTTGGTATTTTTTTTCCTATTCTTTTTCTCTTTATTGTAACCATGAATCAGTATATTCAAAAGTTTAAAAACAACCACAAATGCCAGTGTAAACATGCTTCAGGTATATAAGTAACATAAAGTATTGCACATACAGAAAGTCCTATGTTCAGTATCTCCTTGTAGTGCTATTTCATCACAGAGTTGTGAGGAGGATATGACTGTAATGAGCTGGCTGATATGATTTCAGAAGCTGCTACACACAACAAGTCAGTATTTCCATAAGCTAAAAGCTCACTTTTTCATGGGACAGTGATTTTGCCTGGAATATATGTGATACAGAGCTCTGCAAATACAGGACAGGCTGCTTTGTGGTGTTGTTTATCAGAGCTCTACAAGGGGTCAGCTCAAACCTGTATGGAGGAAGGAGTCTGTTAATGGTTTTCTGGTGGACTGGGAAGCAGTCAGGCTCCCCATTGTAATAAAAAGAGGTGAAGCACCTCTGTTTTCTGAGGCATCTATCTCTTCCTCTCTTGAAGTCTCATGAACACACTTCATATGATAAGCTAAAGACTCCATAAAGGTCTTCTTGGACATTTGCCTCAGCTGTGAAGATAGAACACAGGTTTGCCAGCTCCTGCTGGGATTTCGCAGCTCAGCCTGAGTGTGAGAAGTGGTAAAACTATAAAATCTGCTGTCAGACTGACAGAAATGAGTGTCTCATAGCTAGTTCTGTCCCAGAGTCTTAGGAAGCAGAAGGGCATTTATCTACAAGGAGCCAAGGAGTGGCAGAATGGATGAGGCCATTTGCTGAGGTTGACTGGAAAGCAAAGGGGACAGGAGAAGGGAAGAGTGGAGTGTGTTTCAGAAGATGAACAATCCCTCCTGTAGTTTACATGCAGAGCTCATTTCACACTCATGTAAAGCACTGGAAGACTCAAGCATTCAGTGACAAATCTGCACAGATCTGAGCTTAGAGCTCCTGCTGAGATAACAGCCATTTGCTGATGGAAAAGAAAGAATGAATTCTCTCTTCTTTGGAATCCTCAACCCATTAAAAAACAAAGCAAAAGAACAACCATGTATATTTTTACTCTTTACCTCAAAATATCTTTCCTTCTCTTTGTTCATGTTTTTCTGGCTGGCATCCTGTTTTTCTACATAAATATGAATCCTGCACACCTTCCCTGTGAGACTTTGCTGAAACTAACACTAAACAGTCTTCCAGCTTGTACACTGTAAAATTAAAAAAAAATAAATTAAAAAAAGCACAAAGATTTCTTCAGGTGAATAGTTTGAGGGTCTATGACACAAACTAAACAGAAGATGCAATGGCAGTAGCCATTCCATTTTAAGAGGTTATTTCAAGAAAGCAACAGGGAAATAGCAATGAAAATTTACCCTGGCCCCAAACCCCCAAGCCTTCTCCATATCAGCAGTGCAGCTGTGATAACTGAAATCAGTGTTTCAGCAATGACTGTGCCCTGTGTCATCTACAGCCATCAGCAATGCCAGGAGAGGGGCACTCACCCCCTGCTCTATGCTGTGCAAGGATGTGTCTATCTGGCTGTGACACTGCTCTGGGTTGAATGAGATACAACATGTACTTGTTTATCATATGGCTGAGCTTGTCAAGTGTTGTGTAAATCTGCTTTGCAAAACACCTTGTAGCCAAGGAAGATGTATTTTATGTCTACAATGGGTTTACTTTTTTCTATTTACATGCAAGCTAAGTACATGATTTCTATTTTCTTACTTTCTTCTCTCAAAATCTAAGTTGATGATTATATCAGATACTTATACTGAAAACGTGGAAAAAATAAATAATTAAGCCCCATCTATAAAGTTCTTTACAGACTACCTTTGTTTTTTCAGAAGTACTTTCACAGTACTGATATATTGCTTGTCTCCCTGAGCCATAATTTCATAGAAGTTCTTAGGGAGGTGTCAAAGGTATTTTGCATGATACAGTAGTGTTTAGAAGTTTTGTCCTGGTTCATCTTCTAGACAATACAGTACTGCAGGTGTTCTCTCCTTGGGAGATTTGGGCATGTTCTGGAAGCATCTCAGTGTACCACACATCTTCTAAAGCATCTGCTGAAACGTGGGCTGGAATATGGGATAAACATTCCATTCAGTGGTGAGTGTGTTTGTAAGGCAGTGGTGAAGCTGCTTTCTTTGGCAAGGATGGCCATCATGTGGCATGTTCTCAGAACGTTGCATAGATCAGATTATGACACCAAGTCACTTGCAGGTACAGAAGAAGACTGGTGGAAGTAATCCTGCATTTCATCCTCATGGTGCTTCTAGTCTCAGGCAGGATTCTGATTTGAACTGTCACTCTCTTCCTCTATGCATCAGTAGTCTTGGTATTTGTCAGCTGCTCCCTCTCAACCATGTCTTCTTGAGGAGGTCTTGCTCTGTCAAAGAAGCCACACTGCAGGGAACAGAAGCAAAGTGTCATGTCAAGACAAACACAGGGAGGCTCAGCTGCAGTTTGATTCTGCAGTCCACCTGAGAGGTCAGGTACAGTCTCTGGCAGTCTGATAGTCACAGAGGCTTGTGAAGCAGAGAAGCTCTTGAGAAGATTTGATGTCTATTATAATTGTTCCCTATGAAAAATGATTTTTTTAGTTGTAAGGCATTCAGTTCCAAAGTATAGCTTTAAAAATTCAGATTACATGAAAAATGTCTTTGCAGGAGACGTAAAATTGGTCTCAGTGCTGCTGATACTGACTCATGGGAACCCAGCTAATTTCAGTTCAGCAAGATATTCAGAAAATAATGTTAGTCTGACAAACAGTAATAACAACAGAGGCAGAATATGTGTTGGGAAATTTGCACAGGACAGTGTTGAGACCTAGTCTTTAACAGCCTAAAAATTACCCTTTTGGCCAAGAGGCTGAAAGTTACACGGGCTTCACAAGAGGTCAAAGGAGAGCACACACCACCAAAAGGTAATTCCACTTATTGTCCCATGTTCTAGACACAGCTTTTTGCTGTTTATAACTGACTAGGTGAATCTGGGAAGTTGCCAGAGGCTGGACACCTAACCCATAAGCCATATCATAACTTAAGAAATTATTATTATTTTTTTTCAATGGGAACTGAGAGTTTGTTCAAAAGGTATGTTGGTTCACTGTAACAGAGCAGTGTCCAGTAACTTCTCTTAAAACTTGTCAAGAGAACATAACAACCAACACAGAACTAGAAAAACTTAAAACCAGAAGACATGACATCCTAATAAAAAAGGAAATATTCTAAAAATTAATTATCAAAGCTGAGAATGTTGTTATATGAAGACAAAAACTGGAAATTCCTGCAGTATTCAGAGAAAACAAAGTTAAAGCCACTTCTTTTTGAACCTAAACATCCTGAAAAAGAGGATCATAGGTCTTGGGAAACAGAGCCCAACTCTGTATGCCCATTTATAACCAGACTTTAATAATAAAGGAGGATTTTGAAAACAAGTTCCCTGCCTAAAGGTCACTGACAGTAGCATTTCAGAGATGCCAAAACAAAAAAAGACATGTGTATTGTTGCTTTTGCTCCAAACTGTTGAAGATTACAATTTTCCAGCCTCTTTTTTTTTTTATCTGTCAGTATCTTCCAGTACCTTTCAGGGTGTTTTTAAGGCAGTAGTAATGCAACAAACCTTCCATAAAGCGAGGGTCAACAAAGCTAGTACCAGTAGTCCAAGAAGTATTGCTAGAATTATAACCCATAAAGGGATTACAAAGGAGACATTTGGAGTGGACCAAATGACAGAAGTTCTGATCTGAAATGAAAAAAAAAAATAATTAAACGAATAAAAATTAAGCAAGTGAAGTAAATCTGACAGTAGAATACAAAGATTATAAATTCAGGATAATTACTAGAAATGGGATTTGCACATCTAAGAAAGTTGATGATTGTCAAAAAAATCAAAAGAATGATTTTCAATGAATATAAAGTAGCAAAATAATCCCCTTCTGTGCAGGTGCTTCAAGAAGATTCCAGGAGCAAAGTTCTACTCACATGGATGCTGGTACAGCCCAGGCCAGCATAACTGATTCAGGCTGAACTACTCTGCAACAACAGTAGAGCCCAAACCAGTAATTCAAGCCACAGGTGATACCAGCTACTTGATTATTTTAATTTATTAGATGATCTTCTAGGTCCCTTCCAACCCCTAACATCTGTGAATCTGTGAATTTCTGCTGACACACCAGTATACATTTTTTCCTATGACTTGAGTTTCAGCAGGGCAGTCCAAAAATGAAACTGAAGCAGAGTGCACTGTCCTTGTGATAAAGCCTAATGCACACTATGATGTAACAGTCCTTAATGAAGCCAAGTATACAGACTATTAGCTAAATGGGAAATCAGATTAAATTCCCAGTGTCTGAGGCTCTAGAAAGCAGGAGGAGTGTATGAGTTTACAAAGGTTTGAACTGACTTGGCAAACTTCTCTCTTTAACTCCTCATTTTGAAGCAGAGCAATAACAGCTCTTCTGTATTTCTCCTTCTGGGGTCACCAAATAAGTCACCTTTCCTCACTCTCCCTCCCATGCCTTGTACCAAACTTACTCAATGCTCTCTTCTGGAAGGCTCCCTGTGCATCTCATGGAACGTTTGCTCTCTCCCTGCTGCTCCCAAGAGGGCAGGAATGAGGTTGAGCTTTCCTTAGCTCCTCAGCCATGGTCGTGTCCCTTCAGTTTTAGCTTATTTTGTCAAACTTTCCTCTTTATTGTTAGCCTAGAGAGTTATTTCTCTCTGGGGCTTTCTGTTGGACCTCTTTCATTTAGTCCTAGTCTCTGTTAAATAGGGTATGTGACAGATGGAAGTTATTTTCTTCATGACAAGATGCAATTGGTTTGCAAACAAACTCTCCATACTTTTTCAGTGCTGGAGGTGCAGCAAAGAAATCTACTTCTCTTAAGAAGTTTCTTGGCTATTGCCCAGGCCTTGATCTGCAGTTATTGCAAATTCTCTTTCTAATTTTTATTATTTTTGTTTTGCTACTAACTCTCTGGTTGATGCAAAGATTGCACTACTCTTTTATAGCATCCCTCACTGTTATGGAACACAGAAATTAGGGACAACTCATGACAGGGTTACATAGCAAATTCTGAGACACTGCCTAGTCCTTCTGGGTTTAGCTTTTAACATTGGTCTGTATCCTGAAGATGAAATGATAACAAACACATTCATCTAATGGACTTCTCTGGTGTAGATACAAATAGCTGTTACTCTAAAATACTTTAAAAAGATAACATATTAAAAGAATAATTAAGTTAACTAATTAAAACAAGAAAAAAAAATATTTCAAGGCAAATAGATTTAGGTTTTTTTTAAAAAAAAAAAAAAAAGAAAAAGAAATCCCACCCCTGGGTCCCAACAGTTATCTTGCTGCTGTGGTCAAGTGATCAGCAATGTCACTGCAGAGATCCCATTCCCTTCCCCAGCCTCTTCTTTGGGTTGCTTCTGAACAGTAAGGACAAAATGTTTTTGAATGGCTCTCCTTGTGTCTCAGAGTGGTACTGGATCTGGCATTATAATGCAAGGGCAGAGAAAATGAGAAAAAGGTCATCTGAACTGTCTGCAAAGATTCCCCCCAGAGAAAAGCCAGTTGAGAAAAAAAGATGAATGCAAGTAAAAGGCTTCTCTGGCCAGGGAAATCAGAAGGGATGCAGCCATGGTGGGCTGCATGGAACCTACAGCAAGTGAGGAGCTCAGCTGCCAAGGAAGAAAGTATCTCCCTTTGACTTGCCCTGAGGCAAGCCTTGAAGACCTGATGACATACAGCACAAGACTTGAGAAGTGCTGACAAATAATCAATGGGTCCCAAGACAGCACACGCTGAGACTGATTAAAACCAGCCCACACTGTGCACTTCCTCTGTTGGCAAATTCTACTACACACAAGAAATTATAATTTTTTAATTATTATTATTTGAAAAGGATCTGACACTATCAACATAGAGCATATGTACCTTACCTGGGTAAGGTTTGACTTCACTGCAGTTTCTGTTCTTACACTACCTGTTGTCTGAGCTGGAACAGTCAACTGATAGCCCATTTCTCAAAATCATCTTAATAAACATTTGTAAACAACAACACAAAGCAAACCCAAGCGGTGCTTTCTGTCCTCTCAAGCTTGATAAAATGACTGACTCAATTTTACATTAAGATAAAATGTGAAGGAAAAGCCATTTGCTTGCAAAAATCCCACAAAGGACGTAGCCATTTCTAGTACTGATAGCTTGAGCCAAACTGCAAAGTGACATCATGCAACTGAGAAATGCAAAAGGAGATGGAGTCACCATCAGTGCTCTGGGGAAGACTGTACACCACCAGTAAAACCACCAAGATCCTGGTGAGCTGCTGGCCAGCTATGGATGGGTAGGTAAAGGTCAACTGAAATTAAACATCCTGAATATGGAAATTATCAGAGTGGGCAAGTACTTCTGTAGGAAGGGTATTTTATTTACAGATTTCTTAAGATATTTGACTGAACCACAGTTGTCTTCTTGGGCACCAAGTCCACTTTCATCCAATCTAAGGCAATTACTTCAGCACCACTGATGCTCTCAGACAGGGGGTGAACTAATCTGCTGACTGCTGTTGTCTGGAACCTGAAGAGCTCACAGGGCTGCCTACTGATTGCACAGGAGCACAGTAACAAGACTTTTAATTAACTTGCTCACAAAGCCAAATTAGGTGGGTACAATCCAGACCTCAAATCATTTCTAAGTTCCTGATGAAATCAGTGGGAACAGTCTACTTCATTAGGCTTTTGATCAATCAGATGGCAGGGTGCAACTACAAGCATCTATATAGCCACTCCAGGTCTTCTTTGCTGCACAGCTTCCTAGGTGTTTGCTGCATTTCCCTGTTGTGTTTTCTCTGAACCTGGGAAAACAGTAAGTCCACCTAGTTCCTCTTGTGATAGCTACAGAACACCTATCAGCATGGTTCAAAGAAGAACAGCTGGGTCTTCTTAAGGACACACTGTAAGTAATTAGGAGTGGGGTAGCAATGTTCAGCCTTGTTTGAAATGCAAGGGTTCATAATCTTGTCTCCCTTCACCCTTCTGTCATGCTGCCTGTACAGACAGCAGAGTCCACTCTACCCTGTCATTTCAGCAGCTCAGATGGAGCCTGACAAATGCTGAAATCTAAACAAGACACTGTAATCTTACACAAGTGCAGAGCATGTTTATCACCCTTAGATTATAAAAAATGAGTAAAACAGGCAGCAGAAAGCAGATCTATCCTGTAGCAAGCAGAGTGCTGCTGCAAAGGTGCTGAGTCTCTTTGCTCTTGCAGCAGACAACTAATGAAACAGTTGCCTGCTAAAATCTTGCTGCACCAACACCATTTTCACATGAACCCTTTGTTGTCTGAGGTGTTTGAAAGCAAGGGAAGGGCTGTGTTAAGTGCTTGAGATATATTTCCTGAGCAGGGGATTATCCTGTAGCTGTGACTCCTGCCAGTGTGCATTACCAGTGGGTCTAATGCTCCTGGGCTGCCTCCTTCTCCAGACTTGCAGGGCTACTAAAGCAGCTCCTGGTGAGCAGCTGGACACTGCAAGTCCTGGTCACCCACACAGCTGAGGCAAAAACTGTAGGGGAAGGAAGAAACAAAGCATCCCTTCACTTCTGCCTGCCTCATTTCACCATTGCCACAGCAGACTGTCCCTCCTTCACCCCATGCTGTCCACAACAGTTTTACATACGATTTTGATTTAAGACAAGTTTGTGTTTTTCAGCTTGGATTTCTGTTCTTCTCCATGTGGTGGGTTTAGGACTGCAGGATCAGAGCCAGGGAACGTTCTGGGAGGGATTTATCTGTTTTCATCTAAGGTGGCCAGTATGAAGAGGTGGAATTTTTGCAGGTGTTGCATGTTGGCACTGCACTTCAGATGCATGTTGGCTTTCCTCTCTGTTTAGGACTACAAGACTCTGTATACTGCACACTGAAACCACTTTGTTGCCCATGGAAGTATTTCTATAGGTGAGCTTTCATTTCCCTTTCAAATGTGCCATGGTTAAGCAAATTGTAAGTAGATAAAGGAAATATTAGGGGTTTTGTCCTGTTTGGATTTTTCTCCTTATTTTGGCACTGCTCAGTGTAGCTTGAAAACTCTTTGATTCCTCTGGAAGGCAGCACAATAAGAGAGGAGCTATGTGGTAGGCTGCCAGTTCATTGGCAGTCCCTTGTGGATAGATGGGAATTAGGTTTTACTGGTGCAAATATCCAGCAGCTGTGATCTGAACTCAGTGCCTGCTAGAGAGAATTTTACAAAGCTGGGGTTTGTTTTTTGTTTTAACTCTTGTCCTTTAAAAGATACATGTTAGAAAAT
>JANHGL010017376.1:27076-51898 GCA_024611195.1 Ceyx melanurus
TATAAAAAAATATATAAAAATAATATAATAATATAACTTCTCCATAATTTACTCTACTACTTTAAGAAATAGTAGCCAAATTGATTGTTATCCTAATGCTACCACTTTCACTGTCCATGATAACCTTCCTCTAAAGTTTATTCATTTTGCTTACAAAGACTGAGAAACAGGAACTCTGATACTCCTACGTGTTCCCCTCCAACCTTTGCAGCGTGATGTTCTGTAAGCTCCAAAAAATTGCCCAAAAAAAGAATGTAAAAGCTCCCTTGAGCTTGGAGTCATAATTAATATTGACATATTGACATAAATAATTTATGTTAATATTTTACAAATGTTTGCACAAGTATATTTCATAAGGAATATAAGCACATTCAAAATGGAAGTACTAGCTCTGTGGAATTGGTAAAAAAAGTTATAAGCCTTAGTCTGAAAACAGTTTTACTCACTGGACACTGATTAAACAGTTTAGACTACAGACATCCCCTCCTACCAAATGCTTAAGAAAAACAATCATGCTCTCCATCCAAAACTGGATCAATAAATTACAATGGAAAAAAAACCCCCATATTCTAACTCTGTACTTTTCGTAATAAAAAAATACTCATTTTGCACATGAAAATCATCAAATAGGAAATGATTATTTACACCAGTAACACCTCCAACAAAAAAAAAAGAAAATTTTCTCCTAAGTATAGATACTTTTAAGGATGTCAGTGGATTTTGGTTTAAGCTCCACTAAGTTGCAAACTTATTTGCTGTTTGATGCCATTTCACTCTATGTATTACTTACATTTACATAACATTTCACACACCTAAGTATCATGACCCTCTCTCTGCTCAAGATACAGACTTATATTCTGTGATGATGGAAATAAAGACCTCAGTGCTGCAAACAGGACTGTGTGACTGTGTTGGTTACTGATGTGGATGGGATTATTCATGGCCTTAAAATTAAATATGTGCATCAGCCTGCATAATTGCAACCCAGCACTGTATGAGTTAAATGAATGACATATGCTCTTTTCTTTTAGACACTATTATCTCCACTATATAAACTGTGAAGTGTTAGCTGATGATTAGATACATACTTTTGACAATTAATTGAAAAATATTAAGATCTGTATTCCACTTCCACCCTCGCATTGTCTGAAAGAAAACCATCAAATTCCAAATAAATCTTTGGAAACTTCTAAAACACAACCAGTGATCCTTTTCAGAAGGAGAGAAAATATTAAGCATTGCAAACTTCAAGAGAATATTTCTTCTTACAAGTGGAACATCAAAAGAGCTTGTGCATATAACACATCGAGCTGTAGAGCTGGCAAGCATCCACTGCCATGTCCAGATATGAAACAACATAAAAGCACTATCATTTTTCACCATTTTACAGTTGCCATTACAGGCATTTTGCTGTAAATCATCTGCAGCAAATAACAAGCATTATACTGGCTGGACTAAGAGAATAAAACCCTTATCTGATCATTTGGTAGATCATCTGACACTTCTTGAGAACAGCAGGCTATCACCTGGGGTAAAGCACTTCAGTCCAGATGAAGGCACCACTATCAACAAGAGCTCTGTGCAACATGTGTTTCTGGTATGCAACACATGCTGCAAGAAAATAAAAAGGGCCTGAGTGTATCTGTCAGCTTGGAGCCTTTGAAACTTTCTGGATGAATATTGCATTAAGCATCAAACCTCTCTGGTGAAATCATGGCTCTCCTGGTATTGGAGGTTGGAGTTACTGAGCATACAGGACCAAGATTTCACCTTGTGTCTTCCCAGAGCATCTATTAACCATTCAGTCTGTGCTTGTTCAAAACACAACTTTATAGCAAGTGTTCTCTGAAATATACTCAAAGAAACCTCTGAAGTGTATTATTATGTTGATTTTCCACATAAGAAAATGTTCCATTCCATACTAATATATCTCAATATGATGGATTTGCACTGTGATTTAACTTGGAAAAGTTTGTACTGAGCTTACTTTTTAGAAGGAGTGTAAATGTTAAATCTTTATAAAGATGAGAATAGGCCTTCAAATTTCAGATTGCTTTTATAAGCAAAGTTTATAGAATAAAGTTTTGAAGTCATATTTTACTTATTTCTATCAGTAATGACAAAATACAAATGAATTTTAACCGTGGTATTAGACACCATGAGAAGCCAATTCCTTTAAATTGCTCCCCTACCTCAATGTTTTGGCATCAGGAAACAAATCAAATTTATGCCTCCAAGATTAATTTTTCATATAATGATCTAGGGCCAGGCAAGTCTTGCTCTGCAAATAAGGCAAGTACTTTATTTAGTATGTAGCTATCACATCTGCAGGGATTATCAGGTAATTTCATACTTTGTGCCTGATGTGCTGTGAGGTGGAAACCCTAGAGAGCCAAGCAAACCTTTCTGAAAATCAAGGTATCACAGCAGCTTGATACAGATAAGAGAAGAATTGCCATAAATTAATAATCCATAATCTTGTGTGAGAGAACTGCTGACTGGGAGAGAAGTGAGAGCTCTAAATCTGACAGAAACAAGATTTTGCACAAATATTTCTTGCAGATATTTTACCCTAAACAAGGTAGTTAGGCACTTGCTTTCACAGTTTTGCTGTTTTCTTCTGGGTGAAAATTCCATCCTGATTGAGATAGAGCAGGCTGCACATCAATGCAAGACATCATTTAAAATCATATATCATATATCAGTAACTTCCTCAGAAAGCAATGAAAGTATTTCCTTTAGGTATTAATTCAGGAATTTACACACTGGAAACGCAGGAAACACTATAATCTCAATATTTTCATCTATAAAAACGTTCCCAGCTGTGAGCAGAATGACCCAATACATGTGATTCACACAAAGATACCCTTTGCAGCTACTTACTGCTATGCTTCCCTTGGGGAGCTTTGCTGGTTGCACTTTGTATGGCATGCTTTTAACTTCGAAGGACACATTGGAAGAAAGAGTATAGAAATCATTCTTTCTCTGAAATGATATATATAAAAAAAATAAATTATTAAAAGCCATATTTATACCTTAAGAAGATTTTGAGAAATAAGCAGAGAAAAAAGTACAGAGCACTGATATTCTAAGGCAAAAATGGATTATTTTAGTAAAGGGTAGAGCAATCCTGGGGCCTGTGTGTGTCTGAAATGCAAAGACCACATGCTCAGCTGGGGAAGAAGTGTTAGATATTCAGAAAGACACATGCAGTTGTTTCTCATATTCCTCTCTGAAATAGGAGACTGGTGAGTTTGAAGCAAGGGGCAGGTTTATGGGGTGTCTAGGTTTTAAAATCTTCCCCCTGCTCACTGAGGCCAACAAGGAACACAGGGATCTTGAGAAGGTTTCCAGGCCTGTGTACAGCTCCCTGATGGCATCAAAGGAATGGCTGTGACTTCCCATCCAAGAACAACAAGAGGAACAAATATCTTTGCACTTCACTTAATCGATTTCCTGTTGCAGCAGAGCTCAAAAAAACCCACAACAACTCACCTTGCATTTTTACATTGTGCAACTGCAACAGGAATGTAGAGCAGTCGTTGTTTAACTGGCTGCCTAGTAAAATATTTTTATAGCTCTGATTAAGCACTTCAACAAACCCAAAGATGTGCTGACAAAACAAAATGTACCTCTCTGTAAGTTCTCTGTGTTTCATTTACACTTGCTTGTACTTATAAAATATTATTAGGTTAAATCAGGCTTTCCCTTGCCAGGTTCAGAATGCCTAAACACTGTTAAATCATCTATGTTATGACTTTTAATTAGTGCTTTCACCTCATTCAGAAGTAGGCACTGACACAGCATCATTGCATGTCATTGTGCTGTTCTGACCTTGACAATGGTCTCCCACTCTGTGCAAACTGCCTTGAAGTTGTAGTTTAAGTGCTGCTATGTCCACTGGAAAATTATCTGCCTAAATCTGTTCTGAAATGGCTTAAGTGCTGACATATGAAAGTGCATGTCCCTTAAAAGAACCTTAATGGCTGTAACATTTACTGCAATACATAAAAGTATTTTCCACATACTTATTTAGAATCCTGTTGAGCTCTTGGCATGGTCAACATCTAGCTGGTCCCTGAATATTAACCAGCTTTCTTGGGCCACTATCCCTGCAGAGCTTTATCCCGTGGTACTCTACCAAGCAGATCCCTGATGAGGTCAAAGTCTACTCTCCTGAAGTCCAGGCTAGTGAGCCTGCTATGCACCCTCCTTGTTGCCCTAAGCATCCTGAATTCCACCACTCCATGGTCCCTGCAGCCAAGGCTGCCCTTGAACCCACCAGCCTCTCCTTGTTGGTGAGAACAAGGTCCAGCACAGCACCTTTTCTCATTGGTTCCTCTATCACCTGTAAAAGGAAATTGTCATCTCTGCATTCCAGGAACTTCCTGGATTTCTGATGCCCTGCTTTGATGTCCTTCCAAGACATAACAGGACAGTTGATATCCCCCATGAGGAACAGCTCTTGTGAACATGAAGCCATTCCTATCTATCTATATAATCTATCTATACCCTATCCTGGTCAGGTGGCTTTTAGCTGACCCCCACTATGATATCACCTTCCTCTGCCTTCTCTTTAACCCTGACCAATAAGGTGTCTGTCAGCTTCTCATCCATCCCCAGGCCAAGCTCCACGCATTCCAGCTTGTCATTTAGGGTGACACCACCTCCTCCCCTGCCTGTCCTACTAAAGAGCTTGTAGCTGTCCATTCATGTGCTCCATTCAGCTGCAGCCTTGTAGGCATGCAGACATTTCTAACTCCTCTTATTTGTTCCCCATGCTCTGTTTGCATAGAGGCATCTAAGTTGGGCATCCAATGAAGTTGACTTACTGGCTGGATTTCCATTATCTTGCACTTCAGGTGCTCTGTTGCTGGCCTGTTATCCTTCTCCAGGCTTTTCTTGTCCTTCAAATATTTGCAGATGCTACCAATAAAGACCAAAGTGGGGGAGGCACTGAGTAACTCAGACTTTTCCATGTCCCAGTCAGAAGGCCCATATTTTCCCTAGCCTGCTGCTTGCTACTGATATACTTATTAAAAAGCCTCCTTTTTGCCCTTTAAGTCCCTTGTTAGGCTCAGCTCCTGGTGGGCTTTTACTTTCCTAACTCAGTCCCTGCATGTTCAGATACTGTCTCTGTATTCTCTACCCAGTCCCTGCCCTGGGTCAACTAACTCTGCATCCACCTCTTCCATGTTTCCTTCATGTGTTTGAGTTCTACCAGGAGCTCCTGGCTTATCCATGCAGGCCTCCTGCCACACTTCCCTGACTTCTTGCTTGGCAGGATGGAAATTCTTGAGCTTAAAGGAAGTGATCCTGCAGAATTACTTATTTCTCTGGACTCCTCCTCTCCAGGACATGATCCTGGAGATCCCAGGAAAGGCTGAAGGCTTCTCTGCTGAGGTCCAGGGTTGTAGTTCTGGTATTTGCTGTGTCAGTTATGTCTTTTTTTTTTTTTAATAATTTTCTCTTCAAAGATATGAGTGTTTACTGGTGACATGAAGCCAGCACATTTATTGCTTTCCAGAGCTTATATGGCCACGCCATAATATCAATCTTTTAAAATACTGAGAGCAGCCAAATGTTCATTATCAGAACATTTAATCTGTCCTTGGGGCTTATATTAGGAATAAACAATATGAAGAAAACAGCCACATATGACTATATAGGGATGGCCTCTTAACCTAGATGGCATCTAATGAAAGGGAACTACCTTTTCTATCAACAGTGCTTGAAATGAAAATTGAGAACAGTTTAATATTGGCCTTGGCAAGTGAGCATTTTTAGACACTTTCATGGTGCTGAACATCCATGAGATGGTTTTCAGAAAAATAGTTTTTCCTTATTATACTTATTATTTTCCATTTTCTGACTCGAGTCATTCCTCATCTTTTATTCTACAGCACTAGGCTTCTCACACAGAGTCCCAGCATGTTTCTGTAGTTGAGCAGTGATTTGAATTCAGAAAAAAAAGACTGAAAAAAGCCTGATGTTTTCAATTCTAAGTAATTCATATTAAGCAGGATTCTGGATATGATTTATAAGGCTTATAAAAATAATCTGTAATGGAGAAAGCAGGATATATTATTAAAGAAGCAGACATTAGACATGCAGCCTGATTGGCTAAGGTACAGTAAAGGCATTAATTTTCTTGAAACAGCATAGAAAGGAAATACAGCACTGAAGGAAAAATAAATCCTTTCACCTACTGTACATGGCTTATTTCATTTTCAGCTTGTTATCAGCAATAAGAACATCAGAGGAGGGTACTTCCTATGGATTAATGCCTGGCTGGGGTTAATAGCCTTGGGTTGAGCCCACAGCTATCAGCTCTCCTCAGTCCTTCATTAGGCTCATGGAAAAGCTGCACATCTCCATTGCTTTACAAGAATGGAGAATATGGACTAGAGAATATCTTCCTGCATTCACAGAATTATGTGTATGAGGCAAAAGGTCTTTATGACTTTGGTCAGCATTCACAGGATTTTTGCTTGGACCAACACCTTGGAGATACAGGTAGGTGTTTCTCCTACAGTTTATTTATAATTCTCAAGTCATTTGTGAGAAATGGCATTTGCTTACCATAGACTTTGTTTTTTTTTTTTAAATAGCCTGTATTTAAATATTCAGCATTTGCTGGAAGCAGCAGGACCTGTGGTTTGCAATTCAAGCTGAGGGCTTCATTACAGCTCAGAGGAAGAAGGAATTTGATATTTGTGAATGTCAATGCCTAATGACCAACAGCAGGGAGCCCAGGACTAACCACACTGGTCTTTTGAGGTTCCCCTTGTGTTAAAACAAGCAAAGTCTATTCCTGTGCATGTCACTGAGACAGTAGTTCACCAAGGTCCTGGTAAGCAGGCAAAACATCTCCCTTCCCTGTGTTTCTTGGGTGGTAGATTCCTGCTGGGGTGTTTATTAAGGCTTCTCTCTTTCTACACACTTTTGCTTTACAAATACATTTTTGAATGGAAGCCTTTGTTTTCTTTAAGCTGTGAGGCATGGAAGCATCCAAAAATGAAGGAAAATACTTCCAATAAATACTCAGAGTAGTGTTTTCCTAAGTACAATCAAGACAAACAGAAAGAAAATAGAAGGTGCTGGAAAATCTTGTCCAGTTGGAAGGACAATTCTCCAGGCTCCTGTGGAACAGTGAACCTGCTGAAGGAGGTTCAAGTAAAGTCTCACTAAAGCATCTTTAATGCATCCTACTCAGAAAGCAGACTAAAATGCAGGGACAAAGCTGGCCCACAGCTGGTTAGGTGTAGCCCAGTGAAGACACCCTAACTGAAGGGCACAACTTTCTCTATTATAAGCTGCATGCTGTGGTGGAATTTCCCCACCAGAATTGACATCCATTGCATATGGAGTTCAGTGCTGTTACAATAATATTAAGCCTGCTTGATTAAAACTTGTTTCCATTTGTGTCTGCTTGAGTCTGGCACATTTTAGAGACAAGAAGTTAAGCAATATGTAAATTTAAAAGTACCTTTTAAATATGCTTTGGGAATTCATTAGCTTGCTCTCTTTGACCCCTACCTCCAAAAACCTGAATTGCTGCCACTAAATAGAGCAGCTAAAATAAATGCTGAGAAGAGAGGACATACAACTGTTTGTTCTAACAGTTTCTTAAAATATGCATGTATGGCTGTACCTGGGTTGGGACAACATCAATACAGGCTGAGGGATGAAGAGATTGAGAGCAGAGAAGGACTTGGGGGTACTGGTGGATAAAAAGCAGGACATGAGGCAGTGATGTGAACTCACAGCCCAGAAAGGCATCTGTATCCTGGGCTGCATCAAAAGAATTGTGGCCAGCAGGATGAGGGAGGTGCCTGTGACCCTCTGCTGCACTCTGGTGAGACCTCACCTGGAGTGCAGCTCTCTAAACCTCAGCACAGGAAGGACATGAACTTGTTGGAACAGCTCCAGAGCAGGTCAGGTTCATTCAAGGTCAAGTTTGAAAGGCTCTGAGCAACCTGAGCTAGTTGCAGATGTCCCTGCTCCCTGCAGGAGGGGTTGGACTAGAGGAACTTCAAAGGTCCCTTCCAAACCATTTAATGATTCTAAAAAGTACCTGTGCTATTAGTAGTAAGAGGGAATGTCCACTCCCATGTATCTGTGACCAAAGACAACACAGCTCTTCTGGAATTCAGCACATCCTCATGTCTACCAGTAACTTCTTACACTTCACATATGACATCTCTTTCATTCATTTAAACAGACTGTGTAAATTATACTAGAGGCAGATATTTTGCTGTGATGTCAGAACACTTTCATACACAGACTTGAATGGCTATTGATTTAGGATATTTCTTTCTTCATACACCTAACATGACCTAGACTTCAGCATATCTAGCAACAATCTCACGTTCTGCTCTGGATAACATTTAGACATTATTCTAAATAACAATGGCTGAAAACAAAACTAGCCCACACCCCCAGAACCCTCCAGCTAGTTCAACCCAGTGCCAAAGTCTTTTTCTTTCTAGCCTTCACTCCACATAAACAATCAAATCCAGTATAATACAGTATTTTTGGCCACATACAGTTGTTTTTTTTTACTTACTTTGTTTTTTCAAATAACAACAGTTGTTTGACCTAAAGGCAAATTTCTTTGATGACTTCCTCCTTTTGTTATTTTATGTGGATTCAAGGGCAGTGCATTAAATGTATGGGTTTTAATTCTCAGTCTGAATTACAATAATCTACTTAAACTTCTCTACGTGGCTTATATATGGCAATTAATGAGGGAACAAGATATCTGCCTAATTTATTGATGGAACATCTTGATAACACATTAGCAAAGGAAGATTCCTCTTGCTGTATGTGACAGACCAGAAAGAATTTCACACACCAGCTGGATAGTCCAAAATCAAATGTGTATGTGAAATACTATGTTTGCAAGAACAAAAATTATATGAACTGTTGTCCTTCAGCTTGTCCCAAATATTTCTGCTGCTTCCCAACTGCCATCCATGGATGGATAATTCAGGCTGGCTGCAGAATTACACTTTTGAAACACAGAGCAAGTTGCCTTTGACATATATTTGCTACTGGACACAGAAAGAGGTTCTGTGCTGGGATATGCTGAAGATAGTAACTATAGTTATATCACTACATATATCACCTCCACCATTTCACCTGTGTTCTGACTTCCCAGACTCTGCAAACACTGCTTCCTTGCATTCTGACTCCAATGGCCTTTGTGCAGCTAAATTGAATCCTTGCCCCAAAAGCATTACCTGGTCTACAGAATTTCTACCACGCTAAAGAGTCTCTGAGGTCACCACTAGTGAAATAGGGAGATTCTCATCAAAATTTCTCATCAGGGAAGTAAAATTAGAGCATGCATTCCAACCTGTATAAATACAATATATAGAAATACACACTCCTGGCTCCAGGAGCCAGAAAATAAAGGCAAAGGCTTATGGGACAACTTCTAGCTGATGGCCCAAAATAACAAGGTACTACATCAGGTGCTTTCTCATTTTCTGTTGCCTTCCAGACCTCTCAGTTTCCTTGTAGAGGTGCAGCTTCAGCAGAAGGGACCACCATCATTTGATAAAGCAGGAATGTGGGGTTTCTCAGGCTAAGAAGGGAACTGATTTCATACTCTCTAGTCATGAATTCTCTAATCACTAGACTACTGGATCCAGCTTCTGCCACTGAATATAGAATAAACACAGTCCTCTATGTATTTCAGCTAATGCTATAGGTACTTCCTGAATAAGTTTTGGATTTAAAACTAGGTTTTTCTCCTTTCTAGTTATTAACATCCATGTAGTGAAGGGGGACAAATTCAAATATCTGAAACTGTCTAAAAGTCAAGAGAGAAACAATAAAATTATATTCAATAATATTAAAATTTTAAAACAGTAAGTTTCAAACCTCTTGGGAACCTTGCACACCTTCTGTGTTGTTTTTTACATTACTGCCTCAGGCTCCCCAAGAGATTTTTATCATTATGAGGAACATTCAATACAGGCTAAAAGTCAAGAATGAGCTGAGTTGCACTTCCCACAGTGCTTTAAGTGTCCAAAGAACTTGGAGCCTGGAGGGATGTCACAAATCAGACAGATGGGTTTTAATTATAGATTCTTCATGTAGAAATACATTTTAATAGCCAACTTCTGAAAGTACCCATCAGATTTAAAAGCACACTGGGCAAGATCTCTTTGGATCTCCCTCTGATGACTCTTTAATACCATGATTACACAGATGGGAACATAACAGAACATAAGGTAACATAACCATGTAAGGTTGTTTCTCTTCTGTAGGAATCAGGCTGTTTGCTTGATCAGGAACTCTGAATCCAAAATTCAGCTTTACTAGGGGTTTCATATTTACAGCCAGGCTTTGAAGTTAATCCAAAAGAAGTCTGTGATTCTTTTTGGCCTTTGCACAATGTCTGTCTGTCTATGTTGTCTGGTTGTGAAATTTGGGCTGCTTTATTTATTCAAACATGTCTAATCACTGCACATCATTTAACTGTTATTTGTTATGGGAGTTTGGGGTTTAAGGTGACAGATTACAACTGTCAAGAGGCAAAGGGGTCAACTGTTGTCAGTTAAACTAAGTGGAAGAGGAAGGACTCACTCAATACATGACTGACCTTCTGTGGCAACAAAATATACAAGCTGATCCATAGAACTGTGATGACAAACATGAATTATTTCATCCTAACAATCAATCACTCAGTCAAATTCTTCTCAGGTTTGCTTTAGCATATTTGTGAGAAGACAACGACAGTGTTTTCTCAGTTTGAATGAACACAGTTTTTTCTGCAGATCTTCATTTGGATTGTAAGAGTGGAGGAATGATGCATGTCACCCTTACCCTGCTTTCTCTGGATATTAAAATGAGGGGCATTAATTGCATGTCCAAAAGAGTTTGGGATGTTGCTGTGCATACAGCAACTTTTCCTCTAAGTATCTTTACAAAACCATGACTGGGGGACTCAGTTGGATAGCCTGGTTCAGAATGACCACATCCTGATTGTTTTGACTGAGTTTTAATCCTCAGTTGGAATCTGCAGATTTCAGCCTAGCTAACAGCTGGTTTTTGAGTATACTTTTTGTTTACTTCTGGAATAATTTTAGGAACCAGGCTTACTAAGAGCAGATTGTGCCCTTCTTAGGAAAATAATTATGCTCTAGTCTTTCATGGTAATGGCTGTATTACTTAATTTCAAAAGAGGTTGTGCAAAAGGGAACTGTTTTGAGGTGAGTGGGAGGAAGGCAACAGATCTCATCACAGCACTTGCTCTCTTCTCAAAATCAAAGCTTGCATGTGAAGCAGGGGTTATGTTATTTTGGCAGCTTCTTGGACATAAATGGGAGGATGCAACAGTTCTCTATGATAACTTTTTTACTTAAAAAAAAATCAGCTTTCTTGTTTCTTTGGGAAAGCAAGCTAAGCGAGGAAGAGGGTTTTAAAAATTTATTTTCACATTTGAGGAGAGGGAGAAAACTTAAAAAATGTGAGGAGTTTAATTTAAAGCTCCTTTTGTAAGCTGAAGATCCTCAATTATTCTCTTGCTAGGATAAGAACTACTGTGGGAATAAATCATCATCCTCCTACAGCTACAGGGAGCACAGGAAGGTTCTTGCATTCCAGGTAGAAAGACTGGGGAATTCTATATTCCCTGAAGAAGGAAGGGGATAATCAATCAGTTTTATCAAAATAGGACCTGCAGTTATGTCCTGGTAACAGCAAACAGAGTTTTCAATGTACTGCCCAGTTTAAAATCTCTTACACCCACATGGTATTACAGACACATGGCCAGCTGTGAGGTAACAGCTCACAGTGCTCTCCTTCCACAGACTAAATACAATTCAGAGCAGATGAAGTTGGAAATGAAAGAAATTTCAAAGTGAAGTCCTTTTTTTTCCCATGGTCTGCACTGTCCCTTTCTTTTAGTGATAAGGCACAGATGGTCATTTTGTATTGTATTGTATTGTGTTGTCTGCCATATGAGCTTGATACATGCTACTTTTTCCCTAGATTAATGGAGAGTGAATAACAATTAATTGTTAAGCTGGATATGGTGTACACCATATACTGTTTGGCTCCAAGAAAAACCTTTCATCATCAGGAAAGCTGTGATAAATGCAGAGCACATCATGGAGACCTAAGAGATTATTGATTTGGGCCAGTCCAGGAAAGAAGAAATGAAACCAGGAAAGGTGTTTAAAAATAATTTAGGAATTTTCAAGTAAGATTCAGGACATGAATTTCAGAGAGAGTGTTAGTGAGAAAAAGAAAAGTAAGCAGCATGCATATGATCTGAACAGGAACCAATAACATGTCATCTTCAAAGAAAATTATAGCAAAAAACGATTTGTATTTAGCCCATTTAACTTAATCATTTGTATGCTTAAATATCTGGTCAAATCAAAGATTCAAGGGTCTTTGTGTATAGAAAGACATTTTTGTGTGCATTACCTCCAGGAATGTTTGTGCCCACAGCCGGGACCTGATTTTCAGTGCTGCACTCTTCCCTCTTTCCAGCTGTCCCACAGTGCAGGAAATTAGGAAACACTTCACATTTGTACAGTTCTGTGTATAAAATAAAGGGAAGTCATATCTATGCTTTAACATTTTTTAAATGCTTTAAATTGGGAAAAAAAACTCTTTCCCTTAAAGAGTCAAGTAGCTGAAAGCAGTAATGTCACCTCATACATGAGATACTCCATGAGTCATTGTAAAAACTATGTATCAAGGGATAGAATCTTTTTGGACCACAAATGAATACAACCACCTACCTGTAGTAATGAAAAGAAAAAATAATAATTTTCAACCATATCTACTCTGAAGAACTCTTTAAATGTCCAGATAGTTATCAAGCCTTTGAAGCATGTGCTTTGTCTTCATCTATCAGTAATTTTGCTATTTCAACACTTTTTTTTTTCCTGTTTTCTATGCCTGAAGTCTTTATTTATGTCCCTAAGTCTTTCCTCTTCTAATTCTCCTGGTTTTCCTGCTGATGTTTACATTATAGCAGCCAGAACATTTGCTGAGATTCATTAGTTGCTCTGCTTGAAACTTGTCTATGAAACATTCCTGATGAGCAGTGATTCTGGCTCATACACAAGGTTGAAGAAAAAAGCCAAGCAATGCAACTCAAAGCTCTATATTTTGTTATAGTCTGCCAGAAGAATGTCATGGAAAAGAGTTAAAAGCAGACTGAAGCAACTAAAAGGAAATCAGCACAGTCTCATGGGGTAACCACAGAAATGCTGCAGTTGTTTGGGGTGTGAAAAGCAAGAAAGATCTCATAGAAAAAATGATTAGAACTGTTTGTAAAAAAAAGGTATCAATTTAGATATAGAAATGGGCTTTATCTGAAAAACTGGTTTGATTCAGGAGGAAGGCTAAATTTGTATTGCTTTCTATTTCTGGAACAAAGCAGAGAATCCTTCCATCACAAATGCTTTTCTGACACTCATGACAGAGGTCTTGTGACCTCAAAACCAAAGGTAAGTTTTCCCAAGCCCATCCCCTTGGGAGAGTGAGGATGGCTGCACTGCCAAAGGCCATGCTTCAGAAAATGAGACCATGATGTGTGCAGCAGTTCTGACAACACCCTTGAGGAATCCTGGATCTTTACAAACAGCATTCTCCACAAATCTCTGTTTTATTGCAAGGTAAGTAGAAGCTGTATGCTTCATCACTGCTTTCTAAATCTGCCTGAAAATGAAACTGTAAGCTCTGAAATTGGAAACTGTAAACTCTTTTTTTTTTTTTTTTAATGAATATTTCAAAGCATCTTATTTGGCTTTTCATAGTTAAACATCCTCCAAACAGATTTATTTATCTTGCAGGAAGGAGGAGAACTGTCTTCCCTAATCCTAGTGCCCAAAACCACAGATTAACAAAATAAATCATTAGTATGCAAAAAAGTCTACTTTTATGACCTGAACACTTATTTCTAGTTTTCTTAGCAATGCATTTAGCCTACAGTGATTTTCAGAACACTGTAATATTAGAACTAATGAAAGAGAAACCAAATGTTGCATAAACAGCGTAAACAGAGTAAGAGGTTCTCAGAAGATTTTTCCTCTCAGAGAAAATGCTTTAATTAAAATAACTTAAATTTTCTGACAAAGTCCTGCTATATACCCAGTGGTAAACCCTGTAATCACTCCTATACTAATTTGTGCTTATCAAAAGTACTCATCACAGTGCCAATTTCATATTACTAAGTACTCAGCTAAAAACTGTCTACATCAAGAAGCTGAAAAATCCCTTCTTTGTATTTGAAGATGCAGACACAGTATATGCTCAAGAACTCAACCATTTTTAGTTGCTGCATTAATTTCTGTGTTGGCAGCATATGAAGGCTCATATGCTGCCATATCACTGAGAAAGATAACTGATAATTAAGGTATTACTCAAGAATGGATCAAGTGTTCTGTGGTATTGACTGGCATGTTTTTGAAAGTCTAGGCATTTTTCCTTCAGCCCCAGTGGAATCAGATTCTTCCCAGGGTATTAGGTTGATGAAAGAATTACATAGGAATCAACAGTGATTATTGTTTTAAATGGGTTAATCTGTGGGTTTTTTTCTTGATAATATTATGCTATTCATTACTTTCAGATTGTATCTTCTTCCTGTTACAAAATTTGCCAAATTAACTTTCAGAAAACCCATCATTATTCCATTACTCTAGAATAGTTAGAACTGTGAGGTTCTTTTCTTCCTACCAAATTCTAGCCACGTCAAGGAATTAAAAGAGGAGCTTGCAGGAGACAGCTTCATAAAAGAATGGACAGCATGAACAAAACTGCCTGAGGTTCATCAAAGTGGATGAAAAGCTGACTGCAAGGATCCCACAACTGCCCCCCAGGTCACTGAGTCTGAACACAGCCTCTGTGCACGGGGAGCTGACACCTACAGAGCTGAAACATGCTGAAGATGGACAGTGGACACAGGAAAAAACACCAACCTTCTGAAAATACAGCCAAGTCCAGACACTTGGGGAGGAGAATGACTAATCAGAACTACTTTCCTGGGAGAGAGATCTTTGCTCTTGCTCCAGTGTTGCCTGGAATGTGAAAAATGCAGTGACCTGTCTCATTTGCTTTGCCTGTAAAGGGAAGAGTCGTGGCTTTCCATGTGTAAGTAGCTACTGGAGGCAACAAATAGAAGTACTTGTATGCCAGAACTGTTATGTTACATGAAAATGTTGATTTTATGTCTGAATTACTCTTTAGGAAAGAGCCACAATGCTATGAGTCAAGTTAACAAGAGTTGAGGTAACAAGTCATCCATTCAGAAGTCAGAATCTAGAACTGAATTCATGGAGAGGGGCCCCTTCTCCAAATCTGTGATGAAATTCCCTGTGAATCTGTGATGAAATTCCCTGTGATAAGTGCACCACTGCATGACACAGAGCTTTGTCTGCAAAGTCTTGCTGTCCTGAAAGGAACACAGCTATAACTAGACACAGTTCCTGTCTCTGATAGAATGAATCCAGACGAGCTTTCTGCCTTCCACATTTGCTCAGGTATAAATGCATCTCTCTGGCTACAGGCAGCCTGGAATTTGGCATGCATGGTTTTTAGTGTAAAGATCTGTCAAATGAAATCTCTAACCTGTGGCTTGATGAGATGTAATAAACAGTATTTTTAATAAAGAGGTTCAAAGTCAGAAAAATACTTAAAAGTCTGTAAATAACTTGCAGTCAAGCCAACAGTCACTTTGATACACTGCATGCATTGTCTCCAGTTATAATTTTTAGATAGCTCACCAATATTTTTGCAGAGTTTTTCCTGTGGGGTTCAGCCACTGTGACATCCCTTCTCTGGATGTAATGAGAAGTTGTGGAATTATATAAAAAAGCAGCGAGTTCAGGAGTGTCCTGTGGAACAGCAAACTGTAAGATAAAAAAGAGTGAATGGCAGTGACATACACATGCAATGATTCTATCAGATCTGTCTCCTCAGAGGTCCTGAATTTTGGATTAAGACTTCAGAATTAGGATTGAAGAACAAGGATTGTTCTTCAATTTAACAGCATGATGAGTAAATAAAATAAAGATACTGCCTGGTTATAGGAATTGAAGTAGGTAACTTTTATTTTCCACTTTTTACTGGTGTCAATTTCATTTCTGCACTTGTTACACTCTCGTGGACAGATTCTGTAACAGGATAAATCTGAAGTTGTTGCATGGAAATCTGGTCATTAGTTCAGAGAAGAATCTGCCTATTGAGACATGATTTTATCAGCTTAAGAAAGTAAAAAAAAAAAAGGAAATCTGAATTAAAGCAACAAAACTTTTAATCATTATTTCTTACAGATTTATTTGGGTAAAAACTCAGCTTTGTGTAATGCAACAGTTTATTCATGTATAAATCTTATATTAAAATGCAGTCTCCTCAGTTTTATATTCACACGTTTTAATTTTCTTATTAAAACCTATTTTTATTGTGGACAATTTGTCTCTTAATTTCTACACAGAGCATTTATGGCTGCTTTCAACAAGCCTCTCAGAGTGTATGGGAACACAGTTTTACGGAGGGAAAGACAAATCCTAACTCATGACAATCCAGTCATGAAAAATCACAATAAAATATAAGTAGATGTTTTTGCAGTAAGATCTCATCAGGAACTCACCTAAACATAGACAAGACTGTTCTTTGAGGGCCTCTGACTAGAAAGAGCTACATCAGATCCATCTTAGCAGTTCTTTTAACCTCTGAACACAAAATATCAGAGGAGACACTGCCTCTGGAAAAGGTAGCTCCTGCCACTCATGTTGGTGGATGTACCTTACTCGTGGTGGATTTTAGCTGCTGTTTTGCTGCTCCTCCAACAGATGCCTCACTCAGGGTACTACAGTGCTCAGATACTGAGAATGTGCCATGTGAGTCACCCTGCATCATCTGTATTTTGAAACCACTGCCTATACTTCTGATGTTTATAGTCACAGGCACCATAAAACTACTTTTTGCTATCAATCCGTGAAAAAACCCAACCAACCCTGATTCATCAGGAATACTTCTTGGCTCTGGCCAAAAGTCCATCTACCTCTTCTCAGCAATACTACCTTCAAGCAGATGTAGAAGGAAAAGTAAGAACAGGGCATGCATACACAATGCTCCCTCCTAACAACTTTCAGCTCCCAAATATTTTCAGCTCAGGGACTTCCTGAACTGCACAAAGTTTTTGTTCATTTATTAATCTCCACTGGACTTCTCTTTTGTGAATTTGTCCAGTTTCCTCTTAAACCCATGTCAACTTTTAACCCTGACTATTTCCTTTGGCAACATGTTCCAGACATTTGATACCTGTCACCATGACCCACTGCTTCCTCTTGCTTGTTTTCAGTCTGGCTCTACAGGCTTCATCTGATGCTGCAATTCCTGTGCAGTGAACACACTGCATTCCTGTGCAGGAACAGGCAGGGAGCAGTCAGTCCTCACCCACACTCTACCCTCCACTTCTGACCTTGCAAATCACATTTGTGCAGTCACTTCCTTTCTAGGTTGAAGCATCCTAGTGTACTGAGTTCTGCTAAGAGGTTCTTTCTTCCAAAACTTTGCTCAGTCCTTTTAATACTTCTTAATACCTTTTGCAAGACTCCTATTAGCCTTTCATGTCCATCACAGCCTTCAGAGAAAGTACAGAAAAGGTAAAGTCCCTAAATAAAAGTCTTCCCATGTGTGCACAGGTTTGGTTTATCTTTATGGAAGAACCAACAAAGCAGAAAGGAAACCTTTCTAGAAGACAAGAAATTCAGCACTGGGGAGGAATATATGGCTTTGACTGAAATGGAACAATCTATGTCATTTCAAAGGGAAATGCCTAAGAGAGCTAGGTTCTGAAATCCAAGAGCAGCCAGGCATATAATGCCCTTAGCTTTATTTGGGAATTTGAGTCAGGCATCCTGCTGTTTATACTAAATGTGAAGGAAGCTGTCTCCCTATCTTCTTCCCATCTGAAGCAACAGATAAGCATTTGTCCTGGTTTGAGCTTGATGGCACAGCATTATAGATCTGAAATGTGGCTTGTGTATACATGCTGTGAAGAGCTTTGAAAAATTTAACTAACTAAAGGATGCTTAAATTCTTACAATAATGTTTGTGCATCTAAAGCCATATTCTGCTAAAACAGGTGGACCATTATTTCATTATTGCAGTATCATTAGATTATTACAGCCTCACAAGCATTAAGTCTGTTTATGTAACAGGTGGAATCATTATCAAGCAAAAGAGAGAAGATTAAAGTTTAAAAAAAACCTAATAATCAAAAAATACATTGCTTGAAAGTGGCACTAAGAACTATGGCACTCAGGAGGTATGCCCTCCTGACAGCTCCCATCACAGCATCTTAACAAATTTAAACCAGAGCACAGAGGGTAGGGAAGGGGCCAACTGAACTCCTCTTCGTGTCCTTGCACCCTGGCCTGACTGGTGGATTTGAGCTGCTAGGCTTGCAAATGCAAATGCAGCAGCTCAGCTTCTCAATCCTCACAACTTTTGAAAAATAGGTGGAAATGTGATGAAAAAGTTTAATAGAAAATAAGTATCTGTTTCCAAATTTGCTGTTTTGGGTGCAAATGAAAACATTTTCTATCTTCAGTTCCCTGTCACTCATTTCCTTTTTTCCCCTGCAGAGAAACTAAATAAAAGGATGGGATCCTAACCCCTTTCTGGCTTCCTGAGTGAATCACAAAATTCTAACCATAATGTATTTGTAGACATTGGTTTTTCAATATTCTTCTTAGTATATAATGTATTTCTGTCTCTCTAAGCTAAAGACTTGTCCTGTAGCTCCTGTGGTCGTGAGCAATTCCCTGCACTAGAAAACTGTCTCCACTTTCATCCACTGGATGAAACTCAAACCCCTCTTGGTATGCAAAAGACATATAGCACTTCTAGCATTTGGAATGCAGCTTTTCCCACAAGATGTTCATGAAGCCACTAGTTAATCTCCACAAGTGTTGTTTACTCCAGAAGTGTCTGGAATCAGTTATGCTGAGTAAATTGGGTACCTTGTTTCTGATGGGATAATATGTAGAGCTGTGTTCTACTAAGTCTTCTGAGTTTGAGCCAAGCCAAGCTCCTTTAGGGGGATCTGCCATCACAAACATAGACCTTAAAATAGGCTTTAAGGACACTGGGATATCAACACTTTACTAAGTAGGACACTACTAGTCTTTGCCTTGTTAGAGTTTCCTCCCAACTCTCAGATCTCCAGCTCTGCCTTAAAAGAAGATTCACATCCATCGAAGGGGAAGTAACAATTATGAAAAAACAGGCAAAAGAGTTTTTTCTTTTCTGCTGGTATGATTTAAATAATTAAAGAATCTTTCCAAGTAGAAAAACCTGACATGCTGTTTACCAAGTTGCCACTTCTCTGAGCTACTATTGATCAAACCATATAATAACTGTAAACTATGAGTCCTTTTATCAAGTGGCAATATATGAAAACTTCCATTTATAGAGTATATTCCATGGAGAATTTCAGTCAATATTTTCACTTAATAGGATGTTATTTCAAAAATTAAATTCATTAACACTTGATAGGTAGGTAAGATAGTATAGTAAGTATATAGTTTTTAAGATAGGTAAAGGTTCAGATGTTTTAGACCAGACTGGATAGAGCCCTGTACAACATAGTCCAATCTCACAGCTGACCCTGCTTGAGCAGAGTGTCGGATCAGGTCACTTCCAAGCTTATGATCCTAAAAAAAAAAAGCTGTACATTATGTGTACTGGAATAAAAACTTAAAATTGTGGTACATCCTTTAGAAATAGCTAATGCTAAAATACCTGCTGGCTGTCTGCTGTCCATTAAATTAACAGCCTTAAGAGGTTAACATCTTTCAATGTAATGATGTTGCATTATTGTGCTTAGAAAGGATCTTCCTTGAAAATGATCTCAGGGTCATTGTGAAAAATCCTCCCCCCCTGCCCCAAATTCCACACCATTGTAAATTGTAGGCAGAAAAAACCAAGTGAAATGCAGACAGGGATGGAAATAAAAGGGGCAGACTTACCTTTATCTGCATTGGATTAATAGGAGAGCTTGTTTGACAGTGCAATGGTCCATGTGTCTGAATGTGAAGAATATATAGAAGAAATTCTTCTTGACTGGACACGGGCCAACCAACATGGAGAACTGTGCTGTTGATGGCACTTGGTCCTATATTGTGCAGCTGTCAAACAAATAACATCAGAACTTTCCATGGCTGGAGGCAACAAAAGCCATAAAAAACACCACTTAGACATTTTAAAGTTCTTAGTGTCCACAGCCTTGAAGAACTTTGGAAAAGATGCATAGATTAATAATACAATTTGGATGTATTTGATGGCTAACCTGTGGCAAGGAGGGGAAAAAGACCTCTCCATGTTAGTTATAAAACCAGTGGCAATTCTGGGAGAACAACCTTTTTTTTGTCTTAGTCTGTATTGAAGTAACCCATCACTTCTCCATTTTTTTACGTATGAAAGAGCTGAAATTACCTGAAAAATAATTTTAAAAGTGTGGCCAGTATTAAAATTGTTGTGGCCATCAGGACTAGGGAAGTGATTGTCCCTCTGTACTTGGCACTGATGAGGCCACACCTTGAATACTGGGTTCAGGTTTGAGCTCCTTACCACAAGACACTGAGGTGCTGGAGTGTCCAAAGAAGGGCAACACATCTGGTGATGGGCCTGAAGAACAAGTCTTGTGAGAGGTGGCTGAGGCAGTTGGGGTTGTTTAGCCTGCAGGAAAGAAGGCTCAGGAGAGACCTTCTCACTCTCTACAGCTACCTGAAAGGAGGTTGTAGTGAGGTGGCAGTTGGTCTCCTCTCCCAAGTAAGAAGTGATAGGACAAAAGGAAATGTCCTCAGGTTGCATCAGGGGAGGTTTGGATTGGACATTAGGAGAAATTTCTCCAGAGAAGGGTTGTCAAGCCCTGGAACAGGCTGCCCAGGGGAGTGATGGAGTCCCCATCCCTGGAGGTATTCAGAAGGTCTGTAGATGTGGTGCTGGGGGACATGGTTTAGTGGTGATTTGTCAGTGCTGGGTTAAGGGTTGGACTTGATATGAGAGGTCTCTTCCAACCAAAATGATTCTGTGGGTCTGAAAAACCCAAACCACAACACAGTAGGAAAACACACTATACAAACACATACAATGAATCTTAATAAAACATACTTGAAATTAGTAGCTGAAATTTTAGGACACAAAAGTATCCCATTTCAGGATGCAAGATTAGAAGTTATAGCAGAACCTAACTAGCTTTTGTAGTTAAAAACTATAAACCTTTCTCAGTTCAGATTTACTCAAAAGCAAAAGAGCAACTAGTTTTTGTAAATTAACATCCAAGGACATTGTTCTTTTCAGGGAAAATAAGATGGAAATAATAAAAATTTTAAATTCTGAGCTGTTTTCTTTTATCAGCTTACAATTTGAAAATATCTGACCACAGAAAGCTTGGATATGTGTTACAACTGGTCCTGAGAGCTAAAGAAGCAGAACACCATGGAACTTTACTCAAAGATTCTAGATCTGTCAGAAATTCCTTTTTAGAAATTCCTTTTTAGAATTTGTAGAATTTTTGTGACTGAAGAGATTTATTTAGAACCAAATAAAACCCACTTTCAGTCTTACATCTTCTTCAGCAAAGGGGTTTTGGGTGGGTGTTTTTTATGCTTTGATAATATGAATAAACCATAAAAACTTTTTTAAAATCTCTGTAATCACTGTAACTATTTTAATACATTTGAAGTCACATATATAGTTCCAGAAACAGCCCTAATGCTTGAGAGAGGAAGATATGTTAGACATTTTTCAGTGCATCAAATTCATCAGTATCTCAACAGAAGCATCATGAGGTCCTGAGGCAACACATATCATTTTTTACCTCATAGATGTGTTCTACTAAAGGACCAAGTTCTTCTTCTTTTGTAGGTTCATCTTTGGGTTCCCAGTTGTGGAGTGGCAAAATAATTGTTGGAGGGTGAGACACTCTGTAATAGATAAAAAGTGTTGAAACAAAAACTGTTACCAGTGATCAGGTGCATTGCTTTCAGAGAAAGATTAAGACCAGTATAGAAACCTGAGTCCTTAAGGACATTTAATTGGGGTAAACTCATTAGCATTAGGTGAGGTGAATAACACAAAGGTTCCATGAAGTACTACCCATTCCTTACAGTCTAGAGTCTAGTTTCATGCTTCCAGGGATGGTCCTTCCCAGACAAGAGAGTGACTTTTTCTCTATTTGGAGAAAAGAAAGTGGTCTGTTGGGCTTTACATCATCCTCTCTGATGAGCTATCTGAATGCATTACCACAAAACTGGAGTAATGAGATGTAAATAAATGTATTCTCTCATTTCCATTTAAAGCCTGCAGATGTTTTAAGTTATGAAACTTCCTGCCCTGCAGTATGTGAGACCCCACCTGGAGTGCTGCATCCAGCTCTGGAAACCTCAGCACAGAAAAGACATGGACCTGCTGGAACAGGTCCAGAGGAGGCCACAAAAATGATCAGAGCTGGAGCACCTCTCCTGTTAAGAAAGGCTGAGATAGGTGGGGTTGTTCAGGCTGGAGACCTTATTTTGGCTTTTCAGGATTTAAAGAGGGACTAGAGGAGAGATGGGGACAGTCTTTTTTGCAGGGCCTGATAGGTGAAGGAGTAATGGCTTTCAACTAAAACAGGGCAGATTTAGACTAGATATAATGAAGACATCTTTTGGGATGAGGGTGGTGAAACACTGGCACAGGTTGCCCAGGGAGATGGTAGATGCCAAACATCAGAAACCAGGCATGAGGTTTCAAAAGCCAGCATTTTCTATTACACTTGCTGGGTATTACAAATAATTTTACAAATAAAGAATTACAAAGTGCAAAGTGTAAATGCAGACACTCCATTTAAATTGTTTATATTAATTTAAAAATAAGAAAATTTATTTTAGCAGGTTTTAGACTTGAGGACTTGAACATGAAAGTAGTAAAATTAAACAGAAATCCTCTGACTTATATTTAACTGAAAATTTTTTAAACATTTGAAGGACTTATTAGATGGGGACTTTTCTTAAGAGTTTTAGGAGGCAGTGGTCAGTCAAACAAGAACACTGAAAAACTATATGAAGGAGGTATATTCTACAGAAAATACTTATGTGTGATACATAGTAAGAATTCTGCCAGCTGCAAATCCTCCCAGTTCAAACTACTTTCTTCCTGAATCCCTCATTCCTCTAGTGTTCTTTCAGCCATACATGGTAATAATTATAAAATATTTTAATAGAAAAAAAGGGTGAGCAGAATTATCAAATCTCAGTTATCAGAGCAATTTCCCATTGAATGAACTATCTCAGGAGTTCTCTGAAATTTCTTCTGAATAGGATACTGAAGAAGATTTATCCCTGTCTCAGAGAGGCAGTGTTTGCATGGGTCCAAGAAGATACACGTGTCCATATGCACAATTATTTTTCATCAGTAAAACACACAATGATTCCAGTCTCACTTCATGCTACTCTGTGCAGAGCAGGAGGGAAACCACTGCAATATATTTTCCAGTCCAAATGTGGACACAGTCTCTCTTTTATTTTTATCTAGGAAATTATGAGCAAATAATTCCCTTGGAATGCTTTACCATCTCTAAGTAATTAGCAAAATCAAAACAAGTATTAGGGGATTTTCCTTTGTAGATGCATGCTATAGCTAATAAGAAAACTAAAATAATTAAAAGTAATGTGAAATCACACAATTAATTCCTCTGCATTTAATGACTGCACTGCAGGAAGCAATTCAAGTCTATTTTTCCACTTGTGGGCAAGCTCTTTTTAAGAACTGAGGATGTTCTGGTCATTTGTTGGTGTCTGTCTACCTCTTACAGAACTTCTCATTAAAAAACCCCACACTATGGCATAGTAAGGACATGATGGAGGTGAAAAGTTTCCAAACAGTTCGTGAAGAATACAAAATGTTATAAAAAATGCATAAAAAATTTCTGATATCCAGATTGATAATCAGAGGAGAAAACATGAGCTCTGTCATCTGCAAAAGGATTTGACTCTTTTCTAGCACTAGGTGGTCAAAGTATTGTCCTGGAAGTGGTGGTAACAATAAATGGATTTTTATAAATCCATAAAAGCTTAAATAAATTTTATGGGTTTGTTTTGGTGTTTGGTTTTTTTTTGGGTTGCTTTTGTGTGTGTTTTTGTTTACATGTAAGGCAGGTAAATCATACAAGGCACATCTACCTTCTTGCACTCATGCTCTGCCAGTGTAAGGAAAGCAGGGATTTGTACCTCCTGTTCACCCTTGCAGAGCTGAGAACAGTTAAGGTCCAGAGCTGTAGTTTGAGAAGAGGAGATGGAGGAAATCTGAGATCCCAGATAAAAAGTATTTTTGTCAATGTCTTGCTTTAAAAGAACAGGGTACTCTGAGATTCTTATCATCACCTAATTGCATTTTATACTTTCTGAAACTAAGCTATATGTGAAAACAGAATAGAAATCATAATCTTTGATCATATCCTGTGCTTGTTTTAGTTTCAGTATCCCATGTGTCAATGGACAGGCACCTGCTTCAGAGAGAAATGGAAGAATCCTGTAGCAGTAGCTGGCTGACCTTTTGTCAGAGCTCATTTCTTATTCATCCTTTCTCCAAAGGGCTCACTTTGCTCTCTGTCAGCACGTGCCTTGCTGTAATGTTTCATCATTCCAATCATAAAAGAGGCAGATTCTGCTTCAGTATTGTAGGTGCCTAAGTGGCACCTCCGCTCTGCTCTGGTGAGACCAGTTCTGGAGCCCTCAGCACAGGAGAGACATGGAGCTGATGGAGGGGCCAGAGGAGGCCACAGAGATGCTCAGAGGCTGG
>JANHGL010017377.1:14205-26468 GCA_024611195.1 Ceyx melanurus
CCTAGAAGATCATCTAGTCCAACCCCCCTGCCAGAGCAGGGGCACCTAGACCAAGACACCCAGGAACAGATCCAGGGGGGTCTTAAGTTCTGCAGCCTGGCTTCTGATGAGCACTTCTGCTGCAAGGTGGAAAGAAATAGGTGCTTGTTCTGGGCATGCAGCACCGGGTAACCCAGTGAGTCATGAGTGATTCAGCCCAGGGAATCTGCAGAGACCCAGGGACAGGGCTTGGAGCAGGAGAGCTGTGAGCAGTCAGCAATTATTCCTGTGGAGATTCGTGTACAGTCAGGTTTGCATCCCATCCTGCTCCATCACTCCAGCCAGAGTCAAGATTCCCAAACTGGACCCAGTATCCCAGGTGAGGTCTCAGCAGGGCAGAGTAGAGGGGCAGCAGAACCTCCTACACCTTCTGGACCTCTCTGCTCATTGACAGTGAGGAGATTAATTAATCTCTGCTGTGTGTGATGTGGGTGAAAACCAGGAGCTTCTCCTGGTTTGATGAAACAAAGTTGGTGTTGGAGAGACTGAGGGATGCTGAAACTGCACGTTTCAAATTTGGAAGTGAAAAAGGGTTGTGTTTTATTGACTACTTGTTTTGCAAAATTGATGGCTTCTTGTAAAAGTTCCACTTGTTTATCAGCTTCTTAAAGGGATTAATTGTACCAGATGGAACTGAAATACCTCTCATCCCTCACATATGTACATCATTCTTGTTTTTTATTCAGGAGCAAGCCTTTGATCCCTATGAAACCTTGTCCCAGGATATTCTCTCTCCCCAATTTCATGAGCATTTTAATAACTTAATGGCTAAACCTGCTGTTGCTCTCCACTTCCAGGTGAGTGCAAATGAGAAACACTGAATTGCTTTAATTCTCCTGCTTCAAAGGCTTGAATTCTGCCAATAATGAAGCTTTTTCTCAAAATATATTCCAGCATTTTCTGCCTCCTGGGATGTGGCTGTTGACTGGGGAACAGCTGTAGACTGTACATTGGTTTTAGGTGTTGTCACCTTGAATTCACACTATTCCTTGAGTTCTGCAGGCAGTAGATTGGATGTGCCAGGCACCACCACCTTGCTCAAAGCACTCAGCAAATCCCTGTCCAGCCCTGCTGTGAGTGTCTCAGTGTCAGTAATCCTGTTTATTTTCCTTTGCAGTCCACTGCTGAAGGGTTTAAGGAAGCTGTAAGATATGTCCTCCCAAGGCTCATGCTTATCCCAGTCTATCACTGCTTGCACTACTTTGAGTTACTCCAGGTAAGTGAGGCCACACTCTTCTTCCCTGCTCAAAATGTTTCTTCACTTGGAGAATCTTCATCTTTTAGATTAGATTTTACTTGCTGCTCCTGAAAGTTGAAAGATGGGAAAGAATTGATGTTGCACCAATGAGGATATGTCTGAAAAGTTAAAAATAATGTGAAAAAATAATTGGATATTTGAGGTAACTATTTCATTAAACCTTTTATTGAACTTGAGGTCTAATATAGTTATCAATTTAATAAGCAAATCTAATTTATTCTTTCCTTGAGTTCTGAATTTTTTGTCTGTTTGGTAAAAGCTAAGTATCATTCAGACCAGTATTCCCAGTCTCAAGTCACACTTCAGTTGCAGCTCAGCTGGCCTGATTTTGGGGGCTGGAGAGATACTTCCTTTCAGTGGAGTCAGAATGATCTATACTTAACTGTTCAGCCATTTATCCTGAATCCTAAATGGAAGAGATACAGTGAAAAATAGCATTTTTTTTTCCTAGCATCCCACACTTTCTCCATATTGAGGAGGAATGAAAAGAAACTCTATGATTTTCTTATTTTCTATTTCCTAAGAAATGACATTGATGAAGTGTCAGGCTTTATGGAATTCTGATTCAGATGATAAAAAGCTATTCCTGGAGGACTTATTTCAGGGATCTCACCAAACAAGTTGTTTAGGTTGGCATCTAATCCTTATTTATGAGCAATTCTGCCTATTGGGGCATTGCTTATTTTGGACCAGGTTCTGCTGGTTTGACCAGAGCTCCCTTGCACATATTTTATCCCAATATGCACTCACAAGGTGGTTCACATCACTAGAGATTTCCCTTGGGTACAGCAGCTAAAAGCCAAAAGTCATGTCAGGATGTCTCTTTTTTGCTTACAAGCAAATGTTTTTGCTGTGAGTGATGAGAAGAGAGGCCAGCAGTCAGCAGAAACTGACCATCTGAGGTCTGTCAGAATCATTCCTGGATAAGAAAAAGAAATGGCCTTGCTGTAGAAAATGCAGTAACTTGAAAAATACTTAAATTGAAGCTTTTTTTAAGTGGCTGGGGATAATGTAAAAAAAAAACAACCCTAACCTATTTTCCCCATTGTGCTGGGAAAGTCTGCAATGCAAAGGGTAAGTGAATTATTAACTGGAATAACTTGAGTGAAGCAGGTGAAATATCCCGTGGCTATAGCTGACATTTTGAGATCCCAACAGAAAGTTTTGAGTTCTCAGTGTGAAAAGTGATCCTAGCAGTGCTGTGCAGGTGTGTTTATGTGGTTTCAGATGATGTAGATCAAATATTTCAGATGATGTAGATCAGATATTCAAATAACTAGACACTGGTGTGCATATAAAATATGCAAATGCTGTGTATTAAACAGTCAAATCTATATACACATTGACATGAGTATCAAATATTCTAGTGGTGAATATTAAATATTCTAATATATATATTGCTGTAAATATCAAGTATTCAAATGATGTATATCCAATACTTGTACAAAGGAAGACAAAACAACTTTGCAGCACAGAACATGAGTGCAATACAAGATAAAATGTAAATGCTTCCTAATACCCAACCCAAACCTCCCCTGGTGCAGCTTTTTTTAGTCTGCAGTGTGCAAAATGGACATTTCTTCTGGAATTAGGGTGAGTGTGCTGAAGGTGGCAGAGTTCAGCAGGGCAAGGAGCAGAGAGAGGATCTGGGGATGGTTCTGGCTTTTAAATCTGCTCTGAAATGTGATGAATCAACTCACTGAAGGAATGCTGCACCCAGTCACATAAACTGGCACTGAATTCCTGGCTGGTTTGTGTGAATTCTCCTGAATATCTGACCAGTTTTGTGGTGACATCTCTTGGTTGGAGTCTCCCTCTCTCCTTGGCTTGAGGTCACAGCCTTCACCCCGTACTGTAGATAACACCGCGTAAGAATTTCAACCTTCCTCCCCTTCTGCAGAGGAGGCAGGTGTGAAAAGCCAATGTTTTCTTGTGTCACAGCAACTGCAGGAGTGCAGTGAGGATGAGGAGGACCGGGAGTGTCTGAAGCAAGCCATCACTGCCCTGCTGAACCTGCAGTGTAGCATGGAGCGCATCTACAGCAAACACTCCCCGCGCCGGCGGCCTGGGTAAGAGTCCTCACAGCTCCCCCCCACCGAGCTGCTGGAGAAGGTGATCAATGATGTGGAAGGAACTGTTATTTCTATTTATTTTAAGTGTTTTCAAGGCCAGTTCTTATTGGAAATGGGAGTAGCAGCCCAAAACCTTCGTGGTCTGCTTGGGTAGCATCAGTGTGTTGCTCTGTCCCTAGCCTAAGTTGTGCTGGTGGCTTATTGAGAACAGGAAATTTTGGGCAAAGAAATAGTGATATTCTCCATGAGCCACTCTCAGTAGTAGTTGAGAAGTCCTGGCAGTCAGGTGAGTGGAGGTCACAGAGATGCTCAGGGGGCTGGAACAGCTCTGCTATGAGGACAGGTTGAGGGAGCTGGGATTGTCCAGCCTGGAGAGGAGAAGACTCCAGGGAGACCTTCTCTGGAGACACTTAAGACCCACCTGGATCTGTTCCGAGGTGACTTGGTCTAGATGATCCTGCTCAGGCGGAGGGGGTTGGACTAGATGATCTTCTAGGTCCCTTCCAACCCCTAATATCTGAATCTGTGAACCTTAGAGCACCTGCCAGTGCCTGAAGGGAGCTGCTCCAAAGCCTGAAGAGGGGCTGTTTGCAAAGGCCTGGAGAGAAAGGACAGTGGTTTTAAATTGGAAAGGAATGGATTGAGGTGAGAACTAAGGAAGAAGCTCTTCGCTATGAGAGTGGTGGCCACTGGCACAGGGTGCCCAGGGAGGTGGTGGCTGCCCCATCCCTGGCACCATCCCAGTTGAGGTTGAGGAGGCTGTGAGCACCCTGCTCTAGCTGAGATGTCCCTGCTCTCAGCTGGACTGGATGAGCTCTGGAGCTCCCTTGCACCCGGACACTGCCAGCATTGTGTGATACAGTGAATTCAGGTGCCAGGTTTGGCAGGTGTCTGTGGTGACCTTGCCCTTGCCCCCTGCAGGGAGCCCGTGTGCCGCTTCTACCGGCGGCAGGTGCGCAGCAAGCACTTGGCCATCAAGAAGATGAACGAGATCCAGAAGAACATCGACGGCTGGGAGGGGAAGGACATCGGGCAGTGCTGCAACGAGTTCATCATGGAGGGCAGCTTGAGCAAGCTGGGAGCCAAGCACGAGAGGCACATCTTCCTGTTCGACGGGCTGCTGATCAGCTGCAAAACCAACCACGGGCAGTCCCGCCTGCCCGGCTACAGCAGCGCCGAGTACCGCCTGAAGGAGAAGATCCTCATGAGGAAGATCCAGGTGCTGGACAAGGACGACACGGCGGAGTACAGGCACGCTTTCGAGCTGGTGGCCAAAGACGACAGCAGCGTCCTGTTCGCCGCCAGGTCGGCGGAGGAGAAGAGCAACTGGATGGCGGCTCTGGTGTCCCTGCAGTACCGCAGCACGCTGGATAGGATGCTGGACTCGGTGCTGCTGCAGGAGGAGAAGGAGCGGCCGCGCCGGCTGCCCAGCCCCGCCGCCTACCGGTTCGTGGTGGAAGACGCCGAAGACAACATCGTGTTCGAGGACAACCTGCAGAGCAGGAACGGCATCCCCATCATCAAAGGGGGGACGGTGGTGAAGTTAATCGAGAGGTTGACCTACCACATGTATGCAGGTATCTTCTGCTTCTGTATCTGGCTATCTGGATGGTTTTACAGGGAAAATAGACAAAAAAACCTAACTGAAACTTTAATAAGCAGGATCATTTCTGATCTGTGTCAGGTTACAGTGCTTCACTTAAAGCCTTAGTGTGTTTGTTGCAGTTTTAAGCTTTTTTTTCTGTGAGTCTGTGCATTTTATTTCTGTATATTTTATTTCTCTGTATTTCATTTCTGACTTTTTCCAACTGGATTAAAAAACCCCAACCAAACACCAAAGTAATTAAAGAAACCCCAAAACAAAATGAAACCAAACCAAACCACTCCTCAACACCCCCAAAACAAAATGAAACCAAACCAAACCACTCCTCAACACCTCATCTTCTCATCCTATCTTCACAGACCCGAATTTCGTCCGCACTTTCCTGACCACCTATCGCTCCTTCTGCAAGCCCCAGGAGCTGCTGAGCTTGCTGATTGAAAGGTAAGCAGTGTCTGGAGTCTCTGAAGACCCCCAAAAGCTCTCAGATGTTTCCCTCAACTCCTTTTCTCCTCAAAATTCTCAGCACTGAGGAGTGGAGGGAAGCTCAGAAAAGGGAATTTTCCTGGCGAGGGAAGGTTTTCAACGCAAGTGGTTTTTTGCCTGGTTTATTAAATTCATCACCTGGTTTATGTTGGGTTTTTTTTGGTGGGGTGGGAATGTTTTGAGCTGCTCATCTTGCTCCTGAGGGTGTATCTGAGCACGGTTATGTCTGGATGCAAATCAGAAGGGAAACATTCCAAGTGGCTGGTTTGAAAGGCAGCGGCTCTTGCTGTAAACAGCGTTTAATACGTGGTGATAAAGCTGCTCTTGAGCTTGTAATCTTCACTTAATCAAGCCAGCAGGTAGTTCAGAACCTTCCATCCCAGTCTAGACTCATCTTGTGATGACCAGAGACCTGGTGAATTAGCAGGGTGAGAGAGCTGGGTGTGTTCCCTGTGCACAGCCAGGGGAGGAGGGAATTCCAGGCAGACTGGTTGGCAGGGCAGCACTGGAGCTGCACCATGGCTTTGGAAAATGCAGTTGTGCCCTATGTAAAGGCTCCATGTTTTATCTTAGAAAGCTGCCTGGTGGAAAAAGACCTGGGGGAGCTGGTGGGCAGCTGGCTGAACATGAGCTAGTGTGTGCCCAGGAAGGCTGAGGGTATCCTGGGCTGGATGAGGAACAGTGTGAGCAGCAGCAGCAGGGAGGGGATGATGCCCCTGGACTGGGCACTGGGGAGGCTGCACCTTGAGAGCTGGGTCCAGTTTGGGCACCACAGCACAAGAAGGACATTGAGGGGCAGGAGGGTCCAGAGAAGGGCAGGGGAGCTGGAGAGGGGTCTGGAGCCTTGCGGAGAGAGGCTGAGGGAACTGGGGCTGTTTAATCTGGAGGAGACTGAGGGGAGACCTCACTGCTCTACAGCTCCCCAACAGGAGGGTGTAGCCAGGCTGGGGTTGGTTTCTTCTCCCAAATTACTAATGATAGAATGAGAGGAAACAGCCTCAAGTTATATCAGGGGAGGTTTAGATTGGATATGAGGAAGAAATTCCTTGTGGAGAGAGTGTTTGGGCTCTGGAACAGGCTGCCCAGGGAGGGAGGGGGTGGAATCACCATCCCTGGAGGGGCTCAAACAAGGAGTGGATGCAGCACTAGTGACCGGAGAGCTGTTGGGATGAAGGTTGGATAATCCTAGAGAGCTCCTTTCCTCTCTGATTAATTGCCAGCTGCTCAGGGGGTGTTTTTTTGTCTCTCTCCCTCCCAGGTTTGAAATCCCAGAGCCTGAGCCAACAGAAGCAGACAGGCTGGCACTGGAGAAGGGGGAGCAGCCCATCGGAGCCGACCTGAAGAGATTCCGCAAGGAATACGTCCAGCCAGTCCAGCTCAGGTCCAGGGGCTTTCCAGTGGGCACAGGGATCCTGCAGGCAGCCAGGAACCTCCTTGGGAGACTGCTGTGCTGGGGAGTTGGGATTTAGAGCTGGCTGCCACCAGGAGAACACCCCAGACCCTGTTGTGATCAGCCACACTGATCCTCTGGTGCCAACCTGCCCGCTGTGCAGAGCAGCTCTGGGTGTGAGAGGCACAACTGCAAGTGTGTTCTGACAGCAGCTTGAATGGATCCCTTGTTAACAGGCCCTCTGCAGATAGTTTCCCCTGTTTCCATCTCTTTTTTTTTCCTCACTCCTGCTGGTTTTTCACTCCCTTTCCCAGCCCTGCTGGGGTATTTGCACCACGGGCAGGGAGGCTGCAGTGAATCTTCAGGGTCTTGCTGAGCAAGGCAATTTGGGAGCCATTCAGAGTTTCTGGGATGAATGAGGTTGTTGCCCTGAGAGGGGATCCAGTCAGTAGGAGACTCATATCACAAACAGTACTTGCTCCAGTAACTTTTATTCATCAGGCTGTTTTTATGAGTGGCACTGAGATGTTACTATCAGTGGCATGTCAAGGTAGGTGTTCAGACAATCACTTAGGAGTCCCATTTTCATCAGGCAAAGCAAGAGTGTCTTTTTTTCCATAGGCTGCATTTTGCTGTCTCCTCCTTTTTCCAGCTTCTTGTTGGCCAAGTTAAATGCCTGGTATCTAACAGCATCAGCAGACACCTGCATTCTCTCAGCACTTGCTGCTTCTCATTATTTTGTTCAGCTTCCCCTTATCTCTCAGCCCAGCACCTTTCTCATCACAAGCTACTCAGAGTCAATGTTCTCCTCAACCAGAGCCTGAGAACTCCAGCCCCATTACAGCTTTCTCCCAGGTCAGGATCAATGTTCTCTTCCACCAGGCAGGGCCTGAGAACTCCTCAGACCCTCTAAAACTTCCCACAACTCCTGTGTGCTCGTGGCCTTGTACAGACTTATCAGGCCCTGGGTGTTCTCAGCTTATCAGCTCCTGTGGGTTCACTAGTCTCCAGAGTTAACAGTCCTTGGGAGAGCATCACGTGCTGCCTCTCAGCACAGACTTCACCTGGCTTCAGTTTGCTTCTGCACCCATCCAGACTGGTGCCTGCAGAGTCACAAAGCTCATGCAGAACAGGCTCATGACATAGCTGGCTCAAAAGGTTAAATATTGTATTGCTTTCCTGGCTGCTTTTTGTAGCCTCCTTGGCTAGCTAGGCTGGAATTTGCTTTGGGGACCTCCTCACAGTGCCCCTTTGCATGGTACAGACATCTTCCTGCCCCTCTGCCAACTGCCACAGCTGAGCAGGACATGTGGCCACCAGTGGGAAAGTTTGCAGCAGCAATTAACTGTGTTTCTTGCTGTTAATTTCTGAAATCAATTTACCCCTCTTGCCTTCGTGTGTTACCTTTTTGCTGAATGAAACTTGTGCCCTGTTGCAAGGTTTCCAGGGTCTTTGGTTTTGGTTTCTGGCTCCTTGTCTGGTTGGAGAGATTAGGGGACCTCTTATCATCACAGCTACTCTTTGCTGCCTGATTCATGCTGTGGTTGGCAAGCCCAGGCCCTCACTGGTGCCTGCTGGATGAGACATGTGGTTTCTAGCTGCTGTTTAACTCACACCCTTCTGTGGCTTGTGGTTAATCTTCACATTTAGGACATGCTACATGTTCCTAGTGCCTTGAAACTCTTTAACTGTGCTCCAGTTGAACAGAGGTGCCTGAACTGGGGCTGTGAGGTGGATATGCCCAGCACTTGGTACCTCCCAGTGTTGTTACTAGCACAGATCTTTACTTAGAGCTGAGGTTTGGGAAGAAGATGGAATGTGAAGATCCTTCCCCCCCCACGTAGAAAATGCTGTAGACGAGCCATGCAGTGCATGGGTGTGGAAAGGGTAACATCTTTGAGCAGATTAAATGTATGTGAGGTCATGAGAAGAGGATGTGCCAAGCTGGAGGTGCAGTCAGCAGAAGCAGGCAATCTTTCTGGCTTCTTTGGTATCACCACCATGGTATCTCAAAGGCAGGGGGTGATTAGATAAGATCCTCTGTTACTGTAACTGGGAACTCCTTTCAAAACATTGCTGCTTTTGACAGGTAGGAGCTGTCATTAACTTCCAGCCTCAGTGATCTCTCTGGGTAGTCATTCTTTCATGTCATAGCCTTCTTTAATTTATACACTGGGAGGAGGAGAAGAATTTAACTCTTGTTTATTCAAGTAGAGCACCCTTCATTTGTCTAAGCTGAACCAGCCAACTTCCCTGGTGCTCTGACTCACAAAAGACTGGCTGTTGACAATCAGTTGTCTGCCCTGGACCTCTCATATCTTCTCACCCCAGCTCTCCACCACAAACAGTCTGGTAGACAGTTAGCAGTGGTTTAAACCCTGAGCTGGGAGGAGTGGAGGAGTTCAGCACTCTGCAAACAGCTGAACCCTTTCTGCAGAGGTGCTGGAGCAGCTCCTATGAGGACAGCCTGAGAGAGCTGGGGGTGTTGAGCCTGGAGAAGGCTCCAGGGAGAGCTTCTTGTGGCTCCCAGGATCTGCAGGGGCTCCAGGAAAGCTTGGAAGGGACTTTTTAGGCTGTGGGGCAGTACCAGGACTGGAAGGGATGGATTAAAACTAGAGCTGGGTGGATTCAGATCAGCCATGAGGAAGAATTTCTTCCCCAGGAGGGGGTGAGACCCTGGCCCAGGGTGCCCAGAGAGGTGGGGGCAGCCCCATCCTTGGCAGTTTCTCAGCTCAGGCTGGATGGGGCTCTGAGCAACCTGCTCTGGTGGGAGGGTTGGAACTGGATGAGCTTTAAATTCCCTTCCAACCCTGCCAGTGCTATGATTTAGTGTTTCCTAAGTCCTCAAAACCAAACCATAACATCTTCTCTTTTCCCTCCTTCCTCAGGATATTAAATGTTTTCCGTCACTGGGTGGAGCACCATTTTTATGATTTTGAGAGAGATCTGGAGCTGCTGGAGCGACTGGAGACGTTCATTTCCAGTGTAAGAGGTACAACAACTGCTGCTCCTGTTGTTCTCCCACAGTTTTTGGTCTCATCCCAACAGGTTTTACAGAGAATTCCTTCCCTGTGGGTTGCTGAGACTGTTTTTTTCTCCATCTCGTTCTTTTCCCATTGATTGGCAGTTCCTGTAAAAAATCCTCATTCTTTTATGATAAGATTTTTGGGCTGTTTGGTGTTGTTTCCTCTGGAACAATCCCTTCTGAACTAGCAGGATTTTTTGGCAGGGAGGCCACACTTGAAGCTCGTTGGGTTTAGTTCTTCTCCTCTAAGCAGATGAAGCTTGCAAAGCAAAGAAGGCTGCAGCTGAGGGGAGAAGGTGAAACCCAATGTATACAGGGTCACTCTTTTTTCAGTAGATGTGGTGAAATGCAACAGGGCCCCCCAAAATTTGTTCATTTGCCTGTATTTACCAACTGCTGCAGGTGCAAGAACCCATGAGAAGAAAACAGGGAACTGCAAACCCAATTAATTTGCATGCAGAGTGCAGAATTTTGAGTGCATGTCCAATCTGGGGGGGGATTGGTTTTATTAAATTATCAAAAGTCATTTAGGTTGAAGGGAGAACTTCTTGCTCTCTGCAGCTGCCTGGAAGGAGGTAAAGAGGCTGGTGCTGGTCTCTTCTAGTGACAGAACAGGAGAGACCTTAGAGCACCTTCCAGTGCCTGAGGGGAGCTGCTCCAAAGCCTGGAGAGGGGCTGTTTGCAAAGGCTGCAGTGACAGGACAAGGGGCAGTGGTTGAAATGAGAAAGGAGTGGGTTGAGATGAGAAATACAGAAGTTCTTTCCCAGCAGAGTGGTGGCCACTGGCACAGGCTGCCCAGGGAGGTGGTGGAGGCTCTGAGCACCCTGCTCTAGCTGAGATGTCCCTGCTCTCAGCAGGGCTTGGGCTGGGTGAGCTCTGGAGCTCCCTTTAACCCAGACACTGCCAGGATTCTGTGTGGTGCTTGTGGACATGGCTCAGTGGTGGACTGGGCAGAGTAGGGTCAATAGTTGGACTCGTTGATCTTAAAGGTCTTTTCCAGCCTTGCTGATTCTAAGTTGGCATCAGAAGTTTGGGGTTTTTTCACGTTTCCTATCTGGCAGGCAAATCCATGAAGAAGTGGGTGGAGTCAATCGCCAAAATCATCAAGAGGAAGAAAGCTCAAGCCAATGGAATCAGCCACAACATCACCTTTGAGAGCCCCCCTCCCCCCATCGAGTGGCACATCTGGAGGGTGGGGCACAGTGAGACCCTGGACCTGATGACCCTGCATCCCATCGAGATCGCCAGGCAGCTCACACTCCTCGAGTCTGACCTCTACAGGTAGGGAGCAGCTTTTCCAGGCCTTTCCAGCAGCACAGGCTTTAGTTTGCAACAACAAAGGTGCTTTCAAAGTCATTACTCAAAGTCATCTGCTGTTTCCAAGCTCTGTTGTTCCCTGTGAGGTGAATCAAGGTGAGTTTTCCTGAGCAGAAATTCCTTAAGGTCTTGCAAAACTCCAGAAGATGGGCACTGGGGAAAATGTTGTCCCTGAAAGTGGTCAGAGCCTGGCACAGGCTGCCCAGGGAGGGGGTTGAGTCACCATCCCTGGGGGTGTTTCAGGGTGGTTTGGATGTGGTTTTGAGGGACATGGTTTAGGGGTGAGCTTTGTAGAGTAGGGTTCATGGTTGGACTGGATGATCCCAAGGAGCTTTCCCACCCTGAATGATCCTTCCCTCTTCAGTGGCATCAACTTTCCTATTGAAATAGGCCCTTTTTTTTCCAGCAGGTTATTCAAAATACTTCAGCTTCTTACTTAGAAAATAACCAACTAAATACATTGTCTTTCAGATGCTTATGCTTTGAGGAAATCAAACTACTGCTTAGTAATTTTCTTATCTGAAAAAGCTTATTCAAAGCTGCCAGTTTCAATGTAGATAAGAATCTATTTCCTTCTCCAGTCAAATACTCCCCAAAAACTTATTTTAAGTAACTGTTCTGCAGCAGATTAGATGGGATTCTATTGGTGAAATATCAAGTGATTAAGGGAAGAAATAATCTCCTCATGCAAACAGAGAACAGATGATGAATGTTTGTACTGAGCAGCATCCTGCATCTTGCTTTGTCATTATCAGGGCAGTGCAGCCTTCTGAGCTGGTTGGCAGTGTGTGGACTAAAGAAGATAAGGAAATAAACTCCCCAAATCTGCTGAAAATGATTCGTCACACCACAAACCTCACTCTTTGGTTTGAAAAGTAAGTCTCTCTTGAACTGGGGAGCCCAGAACTGGACCCAGTACCCCAGAGGTGGCCTCACTAGGGCAGAGCAGAGGGACAGCAGAACCTCCTTCATCCTGCTGCCCATACTCTTCTCCATGCACCCAGGACACCATTGGCCTCCTTGGCCACCAGGGCCCTTTGCTGGCTCCTGGGAACTTGTCCCCCAGCACTCCCAG
>JANHGL010017378.1:18411-30418 GCA_024611195.1 Ceyx melanurus
GTCCTACCTGGTGCCTCTGGCAGAGAGTGCCTGGGGAGACTCAAGGCCAACCCCTAGGGTTTTGGAGCTGGGGGTACGAAGGAGCTGAGGCCAACTATAAGCCACCTGAAAAAGGGAGCTGGCAGCATATGAAGGAGCTTGAGCTGCCTCAGAAGTGACCAGATCAGCTCCTCCTGGAGTGAGGATGTGCCGTGCACTGAAGAGGACCAGCTGATGAGCAGTGGTATGCACTGAGTGAGTGCTTTATAATGCTCAGCTCCCAGTTGCTTCTGAACCATGACAGAGACCCTTCTGCACGCTTACATGGCTACGGATGCAGATATGTAGGGAAATATGTTTTGTTTCTTACCTCTTTCTCAGGGTCTAAATTACGTAGTACCAGTTTGCAAAATGAATCTGTGAGTCTTGAAGCCCTCATGATAATTGATTAGATAACAAAAGCAAAATCACACCTTCTAGCAAAATCACACCTTCCATTCATTAATGGAAATAGAGCCCATTTTAGAGAAGGTTTTTCTTCACCTAGCACTGTTGGTAGGCAGCCTGACATCACCCCTGTCTTCAGAGCTGAGTCCTGTTTTGGATGGGTCAGAGAAAAAGGCATTCATGACCTACTACTGTTATTTTTAAGACTAGAACTCCCTCATGCTGAACTGACACACGCTCAAGAATGGCACAACTGTCTACATCAACAATCAGTAGGAAGAGGAGATGAAGACACGTTTGTGTACAAGGAATTGCACTTCTGGCAGTCTTTTCAGAAGAGTTTACTTCAAGATTGTGCAAATGCCACCGAATACAACGCATGACCCTTTCCCATCATAGCCTGTTACCAAGTGTTTCAGCTTTAGTGTCAAAATTGGTGAACCAGACTTAAAAAATACATCATCAGAAAGAAGAACAGAGTGCTGCTGCCACCACCAGCGAGAGTATAGCTCCAGGGCACAAAGCCACAGCACATAGCCTCCTTGGTTAAAAAAGCACCAGTAAACAGAAGAAAACTGCTGGACACAGACTCTTTTGTACCAACACAGGCAGCTGGTACGGGCACAAAGTTCTCACCACCTAAAGCTCACCGAGCAGTGAGCAGAAGGTATCTCCAGACATCTTGAGGCATAATGGAAATGGAGGGAAAAACTTTTCAAATGATAGGTTCCATACCTGAGTGGGAAAGTTGAGCTCTGGGATCGCAAAGGCAGAAAGCAGTTCAGACACATATATACAGAAAAACCTGCATTACAGAAGCCAACCCTTACAATTATTTGAAATCAGAACATGGAAGAGGGTTCCAAAGATCCTGCCATGCCTTGGTCTGCAGGAGAGTGGTGGGAAGAGGACCATGAAAGGGAATGGCAGAAAGGTTGCTAAGAAGCAACGTGGAGCAAATACTGGAGCCTGAGATCCTATTAAATATATAAATACAGCCTGTCCCACAGGTATGGGCCTTGCACCATTTTACATGGTACAAGTTCTCACTGCGATGGCACACGTGGAGAACCTCTCCTGGAAAACAATAGCAGCGCCTCTCCCTGTGACAAAGACAACTGTGTCCCAGTGCTCATGCACTCATGCAAGACTTCAATCCATCCTCTGTGGAGGGCTACAACTGTTGCATCCAGTCTCCCCAGGTATGGCTTTATGGCAAGTTTTTAGAACCAGAAAATGACTCATAATTTTTCCCTGTGTCCTTTTAAGGATGTGGTAGGGTCACATTATCTTTTAAGTTACAGTTCAGAGCGGATGAAAGGACTACATTCTAACCTAGTGGGCTCCTGGGAGGCATCTCCCAATGCTGAGCTGGGATGAAAAAGAAAGGAAGCTGAGTGAAACCTGGAGTGAGGAAATAGCTTCAGTGAAAACCAGGTACTGGGAGAGTCATTCAAGAGATGGCCACAAGCCATCCGAAGCCAGTACAGAAGGAAACAGAACTAGCAAAGACACCCTGCTCACAGCTCTGCATCATCCACCCCATGCTGAGTGGGTGCAGTGAGAATATCAGGCTGTGGCTCCCCTTCATACTTCTTCTCAGCTCCCTGCATGTCTGCAAGGAGGCATCTATTTAGTTGCTACAGCAGATAACCTGGGAGAGACAGAAACATCCTTTCTCTCCTCTTCTGTCTGTGCCATGACAGAAAATGAGTGCTTTTACTGAACGATTTACCAGTATCTGTTGTTAAAGGGAAGAAGCAACTCTGAGTGGAAGGAAAACCTGAGAACAGAAACGTCTGGAAAAAGATTTTCATAACACTAATTTTTAGCTAAAGATTTTTTTTTTCTCCCCCTCCAAGTACATATCCCTTTAGGATACTTCAGATAACAACTACTCTAATGAATTAGTCCATGAGAGAAAAGGCAAACATACACCACAATATTTGCCCCGTTCCAAGTGATATACTATCCAGAAGAACAATATTTAGCATTTTACAATTTTACATCCATTGTTTGCATCCAGTATTAACTAATTAATCCTCCGTATATGATTTTTTTTCCCCTTAAATGTTAAAAAAGTGCACAATCTCACTCCAATCTGCAATTACAAAATGTCCTTTTCTTTACCAGAGAACAGGAATGCTGTTTAAGGGCCTGGTGCTGCAGGTTTGCACCAGGTCCACACTCCCTAAGAACACAGTATTTGCTGAAAACCACTGCATCACAGTTTACTGCTGCCAGTCACCTAAAAGGACAGATGTTCAACAAGAAATTAACTCCTTTAAATGCATCCAAGGGAACTAGTTTCAAAGTCTGTTATCTCTTTAGGGATGATGATGATGATGTTTATGCACCCAGCAATATCTAATTTAAATGCAAGCATATTAGAATATACAGCACTATCTATCATGGTGACTTTCTGACCAAGTGTTGACACAGTTTAGAGTTTTGTTGTCAGAAAATATTGCTGCAAGCTTACAACACGACTACAACTCCACTCCTGAGGCAGAATATTCTCTGATGGCTAATATAGCTGTGTCTGACAAGCTCTGTGTGCAGCCTGCTCTAAGCAGCCAGAAGAGACTTGAGAGGTTCTTGCCCATATCTTGAGCATGCTAAAACTGATCTTTGCCTGGCAGTACAGCGAGAGTACGTGGAGCAAGCCAAGTGGATCGATTCAGATGCTGGTACAAGGGCAGTGTCTCCAGTGTTACAAAGCATGTCATTCCCAGAGCTGGCCCATCAATTATCACAAAATCCCTGCTTTTGTCTCTTCAGAAAAAAACCAAGCTGACTGACTCCACTCCTTAGACCCAAAGCAGCGACCAAGGAGGGTCATCAGAAATGGGATGAAGACCCAAAAAAGACAGCAGCTCAGGACCACATGCTGGTTTCGTCCTGAACAGAGACTTCAAGAAGCCTGCAGAGGATTGTACACAGCTTTTACTTGTCCACAGAAACAGTTAAATGTTCCAAAGGTTTGAGAACAAATTTTGGGGCTTTATTTTTGTGAAGCAGTAATTGTTTAAATATTAAAAAAAGCACAGGCCATATGATATTTCCTAGGATGCAATTCCCTTTCATTGTGAAACTGCAATTAATTTTGGTAAATTCTCAAGAATATGTAACGTGGGAATTCTGAAAAATGCAGAGACTCAGTTCATAGGAACTACCCTTCCTAGCCAGAGCAGGCAATGACCATGAAGCTATGACTTGCATCCTGCACACTCAGACTGACATGAATAGTTTTCAGCCCTTCCATATCTGAAGTGAATCAGCATAAAACTTGCCAAATTGCACCAAAATCTAAAGCAAGTCACACATAGAGTTACAATCACAGGAAAAAAAAATAAATAAATTAGTTCTGTTCCCTCCTGGGTAAGAAATTGTTATCATCCTAAGTTTATTGTGCAAACAGCTAACATCTTCAGAAAATTTTCCTGAAGTTAAAACCTGAATCTTCAAAGATTCTGCTGGAACTTTCTGTAAAAGACTGGAACTGTGCCTTCAGGTGAAGGCAGAAGGTACAGGTCTGATAAAAGAGGCATGAAAGGACAGCATACCCCTATCTGTACCACTGAGCCAGTAGTCAGTATTAGCTAGAGTAATCCAACTATGAACAAGGTAGATCCTTCCTTCCTTCCTTCCTTCCTTCCTTCCTTCCTTCCTTCCTTCCTTCCTTCCTTCCTTCCTTCCTTCCTTCCTTCCCAGTTTCTGCTTTTTGAGCAGAAGCAGAGTTTTGTTTGAACTGATCTACTTTGCTGCCTGTTATAATAAAGAAATGCAACATCTTCTGCCAGCAGCTGAAGAGGTCACCATCTGAAGTCAACCTGCATCCTGTGACTCCTTTAACACAAACCATAGTACTGTATTTTTTATTTTCTGAGCATCTTACTGAAGCCAGCATCAAAGAGGAAATTAGAAGCAGGAACATATTAGCCTTGCTCACATCTATCCACAGACTCCAGTGGTGATCAAAATGATTTATTCAAGGCAGTCCCTCAGCTGGTCTCCTCTGATAAACTGCCCCCATGCACTGGATCCTGAAATCACAGGAACAAGGGAGAAGGATTCAAAGTGACTTCTTATTTGCTAGAAACTCTGAATTAATTCCTCTTTTGCATAAGGAGAAGTACTAATTCTTACTACAGATCCAAAGAACCATCATAGGATGAATCATCTAATGAATTACTCAAGTAGTTGATTCCCTGCAGATGACCTCACTTTTTACCACAGCTCCCTATGTGCAACTCTACTGCTTTCTTTTTGTGACTTATGCAGTACTGTAAGTCAAAGCTTAAGTCCTGGTATCCTAAAACCACATGATAGAAGCATCAGTAATGGGACAAACATTGCATTTTTCCCTGGAGGTGTCTTCTACAGCAGTCTGTGCCCTAGCTTACCTCTGATACAGTTGAAACATTCACTACATAACATTAAGCCAGCCATAACTACATCAAATTCTGCCAACCATAGAGAGCTGCATTATACATTTCTTATCAATGTATCCAGGATACACTGGATGCCCAAACATAATGCACGTGCAGACAGCCATGCAAAGTCCAGATGGAACCCAAGAAGAAAAGCTAGATCTTCTATTGCTGCAAACAGTGGCCATACTCACCGCCTGCTCCAGGTTTAAATCAGCAGGTTTAACTAGAATTGCTCTACCCCACACACCCTCAACTGTGCACATTCAGCTATATCTTCTCATTTAATGCAGAAATAAAAGCAGGTTCCCTTGTATAGAAAAAATAACCATCAGCCAGCAGCATTAGCAGGCTCTCAGCCTCTTCCACAAGCCAGCACAGGAGAGGCATCCTTGACATGCTGGCTCACTTCTGCTGCTGGAATTAATTCATAATGCTAATACACACCTAATAAAAAGGCACGGTTTCTTCCACTACTACTTTCAGAACAGTATCTCAGAACAACACCCCTCCAAAGGTTTCAGAAATTAGGAATTTCAATTTCAGTATTACAATTTTCAGAGGAAAGAGCAGCCAAAGAGCACCAGGAAAAGTCAGCCAGAATTACACTAGCTAAAGAGTATTTTAGGTAGTAAATGCAGACAGGTGAAAAACACATCATTGGGGAAAATAAAAACTAAGGTAGCAGATATTGAAATACCATATAAAAAAGATCCCACAGCAGTGGTGAATTTGCCATAGGAAGATGGTAAGCTGCTAACACAACAGCTATAAATACTAATGCTTACCATTTTCTTCTTGCTTCTGATCCCACAGGCCAGAGAAAACCCTCTAAGGAGATCACAACCACGCTGATTTGTGATTTTTTTGGTATAACTATTCTGACTCTTGAGAAGAGGGTCTTAGATTACAGCAGTCAGATAGCTATGGACTTCAAGAAAAACTTCCTCTGAGTCCCTATGGAGCTGTAATCCCTCAGAGGTTCTACAGCTCGATTTTTTGTGCAACTACATAGACCGATGTAGATACTGATATTCTCACTGCAACATATTATGTAAAATTAAAGTGACTGGTCTCAAAGAGCATTAACAAAAGCAGTAAAATGAATGTCAGAAGAGTATGTGCCTTAAAAGGAGCTTATGCTTACGTTCACTATAACAAAAAGACACCAACCCTTGTTCTAACAGTAATCTTAGCAGCAGCAGGAACACTACAAACAGGATTGTTATTAGCAAGGTGGACACAAAAATGGCACTCCATAATCCCATTTCTCTGACAGTACAGCACTGTCCTTTCCCATCTGAAGCTGTGCCACAGCACTGCCTCAACATCTTGTCACTGTGCCTCCCACCAGAGATTATATTCCTCTCCATCCATTTGAGCTGTTTATATGAACAGTTCTTAAACTATTTCAGAAAAAGAATGAGCCTGCACAGCTTTGATAATTTCCTTTTTAGTAAGTAAGCTCATTCAGTGCCTCTTCACCCATTTCAGCACAAACTGTTTAGACAGAAGATCAGTGTAGGCAGCAGCTCGTCACATGTCAAAGCTGTCAATGCAGAGGTTGCATCCCTGATGTAGCATTGGCATGTCTCATAACACATATCTTTGCAATTAACAACATTTCAGACATTTTTTAATAAAGCAATACTTATGAGAATGAAAATTAATTAATCTGCAGGAGATAGCCTTTGTCCTTTTTTTATCTTGACTCTGCCAATCCAGTCACGTATCTACAGACCTCTCTAAACTTAATACAGAGGCCTCAGTTGTCCTCTGTAAATCATGGGAAGCTCCACTGTTAGGTCTGTGGTCTTTTTCCAAATGTTCTAATGTTAATCAAATCTCCCTTCCTGTTACAAGAGCTCTTGTTAACAACAGTGCACTCATGTTGCTTTTTCTATAGGGCTGCATTCAGATAGATTGGACAGTTTTCTAGTTTTGCTTCAGCTTTTCTTCTGACAGATACTTTAATAGAAGTTACCTCAAAACTGACAGCCTCTCCCCCAGGTGCAGGGCACACAGACAATGTTTTTACCCTTCTAGCTGGATTTCTCTCTACCCTGAGTTTTATGGATGCAGCCCTCCAGCTGTAGCACAGCTCTTTACTACAGCACCAAGTTTCTTCAACATCTCAGTGAAAAAGAAAAAAAAAAAAAAAAAAAGGGGAGAGAGGATATGTACAGGTGCCATTCCTGCAAGTGATGATTCATGAGAAACTTATTGATCTTTCCACACTTAGCTACCACTTCCAACTCCACATTTTACTCTGCTTGATATATCCCCAGGAAACTTTTCACTCTGCATGACTTAATGCTGTTTGGACTTTGCCCTGCAGCCCAGTAACTCCTATTGTTTCCAAAACTATATTGCACTGACAATTAAGCTCTCCCTATCACATGAAAACCATGCTATAGTCATCAATTATAAGGAGGCAGAGTATTCATATTTGCCTGTTGCATGTATTTTTACATTCAGAAATACAAAACAGGCATTTTTATCTCATAGGAGTGTAATTATTTTCTCCTGTACCAGTGTTTTGGTATAAGTCCAACAGAATCTATAGTGTAAAAGTCAGAAAGAATAGCAATAGATTCAGCAAGGAAAGGACAGTACAGGCTGTGTGAAGTTACCAGCATTTCAGCAGGCAGTGAAAAATTGAAAGATGCAGAGTCAAATCAATAACTGCAAGGGCATCAGCCGGGTAAAATAACTGTCTGAAATGTACCAGAATAAAATGATACAACACAACTGTTAGGAGAAGATGAAGAGACACTTCAGCTAACAGTGACTGACCTTAAAAAGCAGAAAGCCTCGAAAAAAGGTAGGGAAATAGATCTCTTACAGAAGCTGTGTTAATCCCCAAAGATGTATAATCAGAGGGCAGGTTGTTCACAAAAAAAAAATCTGTTTCATAGGCTTATTATAATTTAGAAGGAAGCAAAACTGATGCTGCTGCTACACTACTGGCTGCAATGTCCCACTCAAAGCCTCTTGAGGCTCATGGCCCTCACACTGCTGTATCAAGTTTAAGTCCATGGCCTGCAAGAATCAGGGAATGAAGATGGAGAAACTGAGTTTCTGCACAGAGCAGAATTCAGAACAGTGTAATTCCTACATACACCCCTTCAACTCAGGTAATTCTGCAGGTTCAAGCCTGAATAGGAGAGCTATTTTTGCCAGGTTACTCATCAAGAGGTAAGACCTCAATTACCAGAAATCCAGCATAACAGCAGTTGCAGAGAAGGAATTTAAAAATATATAAATAAAAAATAAACCCCCACAAACAAAACAAAACAAATCAATAGAAAAAAAGTGTGATGTCATTTATCTGCCAGTTGCCGAAGCAGGAGAAAGGGCGAGGCAGAGACGACTTTCTTCACCAAGGGGCCAAGAAGCCTTTATTTATTAATTTACAGCTCTTTTTATACCCTTTTAACTTCAAGGTAATTGGACAAGAAGCCAGCCACCCCCTGGGGTGATTGGCTGCGGTGCCACAACACCCAGAGTCAAAACATCTTTCTGCTGTTTTACAAACAAATGCCAGCAAGGTCACAGCTGGTGGGAGTCTTTTCAATCCCAGAAGATTTGAAAATTCCTTTGCAGTAGTATTTTAACACCCCCCAGTGTGATTCTTCTTTTCTCCATTCCTTATCCCAACTCTGTACCACAGAAATCCCAGATTAGTAGATTATTCAGTAGCCCTGAAAAAGGAGTTATTCTACATATGAAAACTATGAAGGCATAGGCAGACAGCTAATAACATGAGCAATTTAGATCCTGAGCAGATGATTGCTATACTCTGTGTTACTCTTTCAGTCAAGTCATCTCAAAACATCCTTACAACCACCTAGGACAGAGGGAAAAACCTCATCCCTCACCTGGTGCTGTGCTGTGAGCAGGAGTGGGGATGGACATCACAGAGTTTTCTGAGCACATGAACCAGCCCACTTATTTTCTTCTGCTCACAAATTCTCTACATCTCTGGCCTCACTCACAGATAAAACTAAGCTTCTACGTACAGACAAATCCTACACATTGACAGCCTGTAAAAGGCTTTGTACTGAGAATTGCTATGTAGTATTATTTCAAGGCATAATTTGCAACCCACATTTCACTAACATAGTAGAAGCTATCAAATATTCAGAGAAAGCTTCTAAACCACAGCTAAGGAGGCAAGCACAGTACAGGGCACTGGGAACAAGCACTGTTTGCAAGTGCCAGGCATCTGCCAAACACCTAAGAAGATCTATATACACCCATACATGGAACTGTAAAGCCAACAGCATTCCCAAAATACACAGCGTTATGCACCATGCGTATGAGGTTCATTCTGAGCTTCAGGAGTAAGTTGAAACCAACCAAGCCTCCCATGGAAAAAAAAAGGGTCCTTTTTATTTTGATCAGCTTCTCAGTTCAGTTGCTGCTTTTGTGAGTAAACAGGATGGTGGAGTAGAGCATGAACAGGAGTGAAAACCTAAAGATACTGAGATTACTTCAGCATCAGTACTGACCTATATAGCCTGCAGCTGACTTTACAGACACTGTTTGTTCATCTTTCACAACATTCACTAAATGTTTCATGACTTTTCCATATTTTGCCTTCCTTACCAAACACTAATACCTCATTTCCAGAAACAGCCCCTTTGCAAAAATGGATTTGACTAGACTGATTATTTAATACATCAACTTTGTTCTTTTAATGATAGTAAATATTTTCTGCTTTCATATTTCATGGAAAGCACACACCATGCACAATCGATGACTGATGTTCTCAGTCTCAGCAGCACATTACATCCTCAGGCACAGCTGAATAACCTTCACTGTCCAGAAGGAGTGGACATTTTTCAGAAACAGATCTTATTCTTTTGGAGCCACACACTTCAGAAATTCCACTCCCGTTTGACAAATAAATTATAAAGTGCCTCACCAGTTTTAGCAAAGTACTTCTGATTTGCATTTGTGTAACTAAAAATAGGATTCAGGGGAAAAGTCCAAGACAGGGCCAGCTCAGCTTGATTCAGTTCTCTGTTTATTCCCAGTGCTAAGTGAGTCAGCTAATGAAAAGCTTATGGAACAGATAGTGTCACTGACCTTTTCTTGAAAGTCCCCTTGGAGACAGATGAAGTACAGCAAGTATTTGAATCTTGATCTTTCCTGCTCAATTCAATTCTAGACCAAAAAAAATTAAAAAAAAAATAAAAAAAATGGGAAGGACCCTTCCAGGTCCTACTAACCACAGAAACTGCTATCTGAACAAAAGAAAAAGGGTGGGGCCATATCCAGGGTAAAAGGCCCAGTAAGGCCACCTAAAGGCTGGATTGCAGAGCCCCATAATGGTCCTTTGAAATTAACCATTTGGAAGAAGCCATCTGTTTTTTTGTTGACACAGGAAAGAAAAAACTTCTGATCTCCATGAACTCCAATGCCTCCAACATCTAGATAAAGAGTGTGATTCCAGGTTTTTCCTGGAATGTTGTGACTGTTGTCTTGCACAACAGGACTTTGAGTGCTGGGATTGTGAGAGTTTGTCCCATTACCAAATATCGGGGGCAAAGATCTACATGGGTATAGCGTTGGCAATTAGTCTTATTGGGGTGAGTTGGAAAACCATTATGAACTAATAAGAACTGAGTGTGGAACACAAGGAATAGACTTTTACAAAGAGAAGGGGCTGAGGGCAAGACCAGATTAACCTCTGTGCCTGCCACCAAGAAGTTGAGCATTCCACCTGCTGGCAGCACCCCAATAGGCCAGAGAGTTGGGGGCAGATGTTATACTGGACATCAGCTCATGTTCAAGACTATATATTCTATTATATTACATATATATTATATTAATTATATTTATTATATGATATTTATTATATGGTAGATGCCCAATCCCAGGAAACATTCACAGTCAGGTTGGACAAGGCTCTGAGGGCCTAATCTAGTTGAAGATGTTCTAGCTCACTTCAGGGGACTTGGATAAGATGACCTTTAAAAGTCCCTTCCAATCCAAAACATTATTTGATTCTCTACTAGTATTACTAGATGCTGAAAGTGCATCACACTGAGTACTTACAGGCTTCTCTCAGCCTCCCCTTTTGGGCTTGCATAATGTTCCTGGGCTACATGGCCTGTGGGTGCCGTGGGGTATCTGCAGTACCCTTTCTTATGGAGCCACTGCACCCCATCATCATCCTCTGAACACACCAACTGGAAACAGAAATGAAAAAAGCAGCAAATAGAGAAAAAAAACCTCTGAAATTAAAACCTCTAAGTCCTTCTATTTCCCAAAATCCCATCCATACAAAGTAAGTATGCCCACAGTGGCAAATACTAGCTTCCCAAACCAAAACAGCAGCAAAAGATGTACAGGTTAAGGAATCTTTTTAGTTGGTATTTTCTCTGGGGGGACCGCAGTGAATTTTCACTTCTCCCAGTTCCTAGAAAAGCCATCCTTAATCTCAGTGCCCAGAGAGATTCGTTTTCCTATAAGGGAAGGACTGTACTCAGTCTTGAGATAACCACAAAGGTCTTTGTGCATCTCAGTGGTTCAGAATTTTTCTCATTCTTTTTGTTAAAATAATACTCTCAAAATAGTTTGCATAGGTGGAACAAAATTTGAATCCATTCAGTTATATCTTCCCCTGATTTTCAATCAACATTTTGCCCTAGTATCTCATTGCAACCACTCAAGTAGTACAGCAGCCAAGAACTCTGTAGCATTATCTCTGTGTCTAAGTGCAGAGAGAGTTAAAAAGCTGCAGCATTAAGACCAGACCCAACAGCAGGTGGGAAGACAAAGGAAAGAGATAATAACAGTAAGACATGCATAATTCTTCTCCAATCAGAAACAGCAAACACAGCTGACCAGCTGCTGCTAGTTTTGGGGTTTTTTTTCAGTGGGCAAAGTCATCAGTCTTCGAATAAAATTAATTTATTTTAGGCAGCCACAGAGATTACAGAGCAATAGATTACAATACAAAAAAAAGGAGTGCACATATGTCTGGGTCAAGCAATCATGCAGTCACCCTCACTGTGAAAAAGTTTTTCCTTGTGTTTCCCCTAAACCTCTTGTGCTCCGACTGACTCCCATTGCCTCTTGTCCTGTCACTGGATGACACTGAGCAGAGTCTGGCTCCATCCTCTCTACACTCACCC
>JANHGL010017378.1:30518-43909 GCA_024611195.1 Ceyx melanurus
ATGTTGACTACTTGTGAGAAGCCTCCTTTCCTCCAGATGCTTAGAGATGGCAGCAAGGACAAGTTGTTCCATTACCTCTCCAGGGATGGAGGTGAGGCTGACGGGCCTGTAGTTACCCGGGTCCTCTTGTTTGCCCTTTTTAAAGATTGGGACAGCATTGGCCTTTTTCCAGTCCTCAGGCACCTCTCCTGTTCTCCAGGACCACTCAAAGATTATGGAGAGTGACCTGGCAATGACCTCTGCCATCTCCCTCATTACTGGTGGGTGTATCCCATCAGGGCCCATAGACTTGTGGATATCCAGTTTGCTCAACTGAGGAAAAAACTTCCTCCCTCCAGAATTCCTCTGTGGTCTTGGAGACCTGGGACTCCTGGTAGCTGCCTTAGAAGTAAAGACTGTGGCAAAGGTGGCATTCTGTAACTCAGCCTTCTCTCTGTCCTCAGTCACCAGGGCACCCGCTTCATCCAGCAGGAGGCCCACATTGCCTCTAGACTTCCTTCTGCCTCCAACATACTTGTAGAAGCTTTTCTTGTTGTCCTTGACCTCCCTCACCAGCTTTATTTCAAGGGAGTCCTTAGCTTTCCTTGTTGCATCTCTGTACCCTTTGACAACCTCCCTGTATTATTCCCAAGTGGCCTGTCCCTCCTTCCATGCTTTATATATTTCCCTCTTCTATTTATCCAGTATCTCCCTGCTCAACCATGCAGGTCTCTGAACTCTCTTACTAGATTTCCTACTCTTTGAGATTCACTGATCCTGAGCCTGGAGGAAATGGTGTTTGAATATTAGCCAGCTTGCTTGGGCCCCCTTGCCCTCCAGAGCCCTGTCCCATGGGACTTTTCCAAGCAGTTCCCTGAGCAGGCCAAGGTTGGCCTTTCTGAAGTCCAGGGTAGCAATCCTGCTTGTGGTCCTGGGTCTGCTGCCTGCTATTCTAAACTCCACATCTCGTGGTCACTACAGCCAAGGTGCCTCCTGCCTTCACACCCTCAACCAGTCCCTCTCTGTTGGTCAGTGCAAGAAAATACGCCTTTTAATACGGCAGGAGAAAGACACAAAGTTCTTTTCTCACATCTAGGTTTGATATTATAAAAATTATTTAGCATCTAAACATTTGTGCTGTAAGAAGCACAGACTGAATCCCAACAGATCAGTCAAAACCCTGTGAAGGCATCAAATGAACCCGGCCAAGTGCCCCTGCACACAGAGCTGTGGCTTTCCCTTGTGTGTACTCTGATTGAGAGCAAGGCTGCCTCCTACTTCTAAGCCATCACATTTTGATTTTTGCTGTTTAGCAAAAGGGAATCATGTTGCTAAGTTTTGTTTCCAAATTACAATGTAGAAAGATGTATCTTTGAACTCTGTAGTTTTTTCAGAAACATTCATTTTATTTTCACTGCAAAACTACCCCTACACCACCTTGATTTGTTCATTCACAAGTGTATTGCTAAGCTACTATTCATATGTCAGGAAATATTTAGCTAGATAGCAAGTCTGTCAAATAATAATATTTCTTGTTTACAACATTTTCACCACATGAAGCATAATTAAAAACAAACAGAAAACCAAACACCTGTTTATATGGTTTTCTGCCCTGTTCTTGTCAATCCCTACATACCAGACCAGTTTGCACTGTTGATTTGTTCTTGTTTACCTTTGAATGTTTCCACTCTTTTTTCAGCTTTTTTTTTTATGTCTATGAAAGTTTTTTTCATAGACATAGTTGACATTGTTCTGAGTTCATCTCTTTCCTCACAGTTTTGCAGAGACTTCACAAACATAACCACATATCACTCCTAGTATTCAAACTCCTCTCCAGTCTACACCATCTTCCAAAGTATAATTTTATTTGTCTTGGCTATAATGTAACATTCTTCAAATGTACTGTGGATGTTTCTATCTGTTGCTTCTTCAAAGCTATCAGGTTTAGACCTGTCTGATCTTAAATTTGGTACAAGTTGACCTGAAGGTTTCACACCAAACTCCACAAAGTTGTCTTTCTCTCTCCGTTTAAAGTCCTGGCATTGATGAAGAGCTAGAATTCATTTAGAGTTTTAATTCGAGACATAGATACAACTTAAAAGAAAGTACTGTCGGGGTGCAGTGAGGACTGGGTGCTCCATGGAGGCCTGGGCACTTCCCACTGCCCCAGTCAGGGAGCAGTGTACTCTAGGGAGAAGCCCCAGCCCAGGGTATGAGGCACCTCCATGAGACCAGGGACATCAGTCCATAGGTGCTTGGGAGATGTGGGGTATGGGACAAAGGATTTCTCTTGTGTCCTTCCACACCTTGCTGGACACTGTCACATGCATGTTACTTGGGAGGTGTCCCAGGGACACCTGCCTCACCATTGTCCTGCCACAGACCTTCAAGATCAAGTCCAATCATCTACTAAACATAGTCATGACCACTAAACCACATCCTGAAGTGCCACATCTAAACATCTTTTGAACATCTCCAGGGATGACAATTCCACCACCTCCTTCAGCATCCTGTTCCAATGCCTCACTACTCTCAGTAAATATTTTTTTCCTAATATCCAACCTAAACTTCCCCTGGTGCAACTTAAGCCCATTTCCTCTCATCCTATCAATAGTAACCTGTGAGAAGAATCCAATACCGGCCTCACTACAACCTCCCTTCGGGTAGCTGTAGAGAGACATACGGTCTCGTATTTTGTCCTTTGGCTGCATACACATTGTGTCTAAGATATATGTATATGTTGCTTAGCTTAAAAGACAACATTAAAGGGTCAGTAGCTTCTGATTTAATCTAGATTTAATAAAGATATAGGCATTACTTGTATAAAAACCCACTTGTCATGAAGCTATTTGCAGGATGACATTAGGAATGGCAAATTAACTACTGATAAGCATCTAATTTGCATTCACAGATACTGCAGACAAAGAACTGCTGGACTACAGCTAAGATCCAACACTTCATTTATTTCTAACATCAACTCAAGAGAAAAACAAACCAACATCATCCAGTGAGGAATTATTGAAGAGATCTATGTAGGATAAAAGAAACTAGACCTGAATGCATAAGTAAGTCAGGCACCAAACACTTTTCAAAACATACTCCAGTCATCACTAAGTGCTTAAATTGAATACTCATTTGTCCAGGAATTAAAATAGGGAAAAAAAAAAAGCAAATACTAATTGACTAATTTTCATGACATACGCTAAGAAAAAATGTGGAGTTACATCAGTGCAGTCCTTCTGATGACTCCTGCCAGCCAGCACTTCCAGGATTTTCACTTCCAATGTTCTGCTTCAGAACACTGTTGCCACCTCCCTCACCCACCCAAGTCTCTGAGAATGTTATGTACGTCACTGTGTAATTCATTTACATGATAGGAAAAACATATTCACCAGTGACCTGGGTGAAAGGATGGAATGGGAATGTACCCTCAGCAACTTTGCTTATGATATAAAACTGAGAGGAGTGGCTGACACACCAGAAGGATGTGCTTCCATTAAGTGAAACCAGGACACACTGCCCAAATGGGCAGAGAGAACCTTAAGAAGTTCAACAAGGACAAGTGTAGGGTCCTGCACCTGGGGAGGAATATCCCCATGCGCAAGTACAGATTAGGTGTTGATCTGCTGGAAAGCAGCTCCACAAAGATGAACCTGGGAGTCCTGAGTTAAACATGAGCTAGAAGTGTGCCCTTGTGGCCAAGAAGGCCAATGGTATCCTGGGGTGCATTAAAGATTTTGACCCGCAGGTCAATTACTTCCTCTCTCTCCCTTGCCCTAGTGAGGCCATATCTGGAGTACTGTGTCCAGTTGTGGGTTTCCCAGTTCAAGAGAAACAGGAAAATGCTGGAGAGAGTCCAATGGAAGGCTGCAAAGATGATAAGGGGACTGGAATATTTGTCTTACAAGGAAAGGCTGAGACAGGCTGTTTAGCCTGGAGAAGACTGAAAGGGGATCTTATCAATGTTTATAAATATCTAAAGGGCAGGGGTCAAGAGGATGGGACCTGACTCTTTTCAGTGGTGCCCAATGATAGGACAAGGACATAAACTGGAACACAGGAAGTTCCACTTAAACATAAGGAAAAAATTCTTTACTGCAAGGGTTACAAAGCACTAGAACAGGCTGCCCAGAGAGGTGCTGGAGTCTCTTTCTCTGGAGACTTTCAAAACCATCCTGGATATGTTCCTGGGCATCCTTTCTAAATGAACCTGCTTTGGCAGTGTAGTTGGACTAGGTGATTGCCATATGTCCCTTCCAACTCCTACCATTCTGTGATTCTGTGAAACAATCTGGCTGATGGTATTTCAACTGGCTCTTTAAATGCTATAAACTGCTTATTCCAGAATCACCGTATCTGGCTGCATTCATTGCAGATTTCAGCTTTCCTTGTTAGAGCAGTACCAAACTGGCCTGCCACTAATCAAAAGGCAAAACTACTGTGATAATTGGTATGGAAATATTTTCTCTCCTTTATAAGCATTTATATGTATTTTTTATACCATGCATTCCTTTTGTAAGATTTCTTCTATCGAGTATCTGTCATGCACTTATTTTAATGACTGTTTCATACATATTATATGTATGCATCACATTCAATTGTTAATAGTAATTTAATGCATGTTATGTACCTTTCAACATTATATTCAGTCCTCTCCCTGTCTGCACACCCTCCTCCATGTAGTATTGTTGGTGCCTTGTAGAGACCAGTAATCTGTTCAGACTGCAATTACTTCACACAGTAATATCTAATATTTTAATTTATCCACTATGCCCTGTAACCATACGGGTACAAATTTGACATTATTTTTCAGGTCTTTCAGCTGTGCCTTATCCTACACTACAGAGTTGAAATAGTGGTAGGTGACACTGTTCACTGGAGATGGTGACTAATTAAATTGGATGCTTCTGTGGCATTTCAGGCACACACAACTTGTCTGTTATTGTGAATGCACTTGGGCCCAGTCCTGGCCTCATAATATTTGGTTACAGCAATAGAAACTCCAAACTTGTTAGCATTTTATAAGAGTCTGCCTTTGACCATATACACAGAAACACTAGAGCAATAGTTGTGTTTTAAAAATACAAAATAGAGTTGATTCATACTTTAAAGCTACCTACAGCTATCACTAGTCCAGATACGAATGCCTATATTTGACACAGAAAGAAAAATCCTGCCCAACAATTTCATACATATATAGGGGCACTGCATTTCCAGAACATTTCAGTGTTTTCCTGTTTTATTAGGGTTACAATAACTTGAGTTTGCCCAGCCTCGGGAAGAATGTTAATATATAGGATGAATGAGTCCCTTAAAATTTATGTTTGTTTAAGCTGCAGGTCATGTGATCCTTAATGGTTTTTGCCCCAGACAGAAAGTATTTTCATCAGGTTTCTCAAGAGATTAGCAGAAGCAGAACTGACAGTTTACTTCTGTTAAAGAGACAGGCCATGAAGTGCTAGCAATGGGAAACACTATACTAGATGAATAAGTATAATTTTGTAACTTCGCTCTACAGCTTGAGCAGTGGTTTTGGTGGGGATTTCCCACAAAGGTGGCCAGGGTCTAAAATATCATTACAGACTCTGGAGTAGTTGACAGTCTGTACTATCCCACTAACAAAAGCCCAGTTGCTCACTGTCTCAGCAGCTTGGAAAAACACTGCAAAAGAAGAGGCCACACAGAGATGAGTAATTCTATCACACTTTCAGAAACAATAGTTCATGATGCCTGGGGTGCTCCATATGAATGAGATTATACTGCACAGAGACATCCAATATGTTCCTAATTTCAGCAACACAGTCACTGATGAAGTATATAAAAACCTTTGCACTGCATATTGAGGAGCCCTTTGGAGGCCACAGTAGAAAGTCAGGAGCATGCAGACACTGGACACTCAGAAGAGCTAGAACATGCACACAGGAATATCCAGAAGACTTGTTCGTGAGCAGCATGATTCACAGCTCCCCTCACTCTGCCTGGAAAGATGCACAAAACCACAAACATCTGCAGCCCAGTAACATGAAAATTAAGCAAGCAACATAGGATGGAATAAACTAGTTGTTCAGATACAGTGGTATGAAAGGATATAAACAGCAAAAGGAATGGGTCAGATGGTCTGATTCAGGGTCTGAGAAGAGTTATGATTTATTCTGTCCTGGTAATAAATCCTGTATTTGAGGTTTCTTTGGTTGGTTGGTGTGTTTTTGAAGACAACTTTTAGGTTGAAGAATTTGCAATTCTGATGCATCCTGTGGGCACTGAAACAACTACACAATATGGCAAAACAACAATGCTCCCAGCACAAGGGAGAACAGGCAGATCTCAAGGCCAGGGAGATTAAGTCCCTTGATATGCTTATAAGCACAAAAAGGCCATCCTAATGTCATCAATTAGTAAGATGCATTTTTGCCATTTCAGACACTGAGATCAGACCGTGATACAAATCATCCAGCTTCAGAGAGCTGCCAAAAAAAAAATAAATCTTGGTAAATGCTGAACTCTCTGTGCTATTTGCAAACTGGCAGATACTCCAGGTTTCTGCAGAATCATATAATTACTTTTTGGGGTTTTGTTTTGTGGGGTTTTTTGTGTTTTTTGGTGAAGGTGGTTTTTGTTGTTGGCTTGTTCTGTTTGAATTTGGGGTGTTTGGTTATTTGTTTGTTTGTTGATTGTTTTTTAATTATTATTAAAAAGAAGAAAGGTCTTGGTCTATTTTTACCATTTTTTTTAGTTAAAAAATCTGCCTTCTATCAGAGATGCTGGTGACACAGGTCTGACACAGATAACCTGAACTAGATGCATTTTTCTGCTTTTCTCCCTCAAGGACCTCCTTTTTGTTCATAATACCATGGTGTGGGCTGATTCAGAGCATGGAGATTTGATGTGGCATAAGATCAGCCATGAACTGAGATGTGGTGGCCTTGCATCTCAAACAACGGAATGTCTCAACAGTGAATGATTCACAGCTGTCCTCACCAGTAACTACTCTCTGTCTTCAGGGGAATAAAACCTTGACATGGCAAAAAAGAAGAGCAACTACATTTTTATCTCTTCTTTCAAAAAAAAAATCTTTTTCTTTCATTTCTGTTAGAAATCAGATGTTTTCAGAATAGGCTTAAAACCAAGGTTAAGAAAAGAGCATGCAAATAAGTTTGCATATCGCGACAAAACTGTTGAAGTACTCTTGTGGCTTTTTTGTGTTTGTTCAAATGTTTTCAAAATTAAAAGCAGTCAAGTTTCTCTGAGGTATTTAATATTCTTCCATTAGAGGAGAAAACCCAACTAAAAAAAAAAAAATGTATGAAAAAAGTAGAAATGTTATCATTATTTGGAAAAATACGGTATCTCTTTGGAAACAGTAAACTGGAATTCCTGAGCATCGGGATTGAAACACAGAATCCAGGGCCAAGGGTGGTTAAATCAAATCAAACTCAGCCCAACCCAACCTTTTCTAGGTCTGAAACCTAATGCTGTCACTTGCTTCTCTCCCCCTTACTCAGTGGTGCACCGGGAAGCCCATAGGAGAAACACTTGCATCCAGCTCTATATTGGTGCTCTAGCCTCTCTGCACAATCAGCAAAGGAAAAGGCAATCTATCCCTTGACAAGGTGTCCAAGCAAGTTAGAACAAGCATTCTAGAGGTACTCCTCCAGGTGTGCTTATAGGGCCTAACTGAGAGGTAAGCAGTCTGGGGAGAGCAATACCTAACTGCACACTGAGCAGGGACCATCCCACTGCTGCAGTGGGAGAGTCTGTGGAGCTTGTTGCAGAGCAGGAGGTTTTACGGGAGGTTTGAGAGGTTCAACAGTGCTGCTCCCTGCATATCAGACTGTTTAAACAGAAACAGTCAAGCAGGAAAAAAGAAACAAACAACAACAAAAAACCAACAAACCCACAGATTTTTGGAACAGCAACAAGAGCAAAAGAAAAAAAGACTCAACATACTCAATATTTTCTCTACGACTGAAAAACATTTATCCAAAAGTCCTGATGGAAATAAGCTTCTATTTAAAGGTAGGTCTCCTACCCCCCAAAAGACCAAAAATCCCTGTATTCTGTTAGTCTAGAAGACAGAATCACTGAGGATTGCTTTAAGAATGAACAATATGTTCATTCAGAAGAGGCAAAGTTACTCTTTCATATCAATGGGATTGTGTATCCTACAACTTCTCTGCAGGTGTTAGATCAGTCACAGCTCTGCATGCGACTGCATACCACATTGGCACAGCTTCCTGACACATCTCAGCATTTTTGTTTAAGTTGGGGGCACTTACAGATATTCACAAGAATCAAGACTTTTTTTTTCCTAAATTATGCTCTAAATATTGCTACTTATTCAAGGTCACCCTTTAACAAAATAGACTAAAATACATAACCAAACACTCATACAAGAACATTCAAGGAGTTGTAAGAAATGCTGCTATATTGCCATAATTAGTCATAACCATTAATTCCAATATCTATCATATTTTTTCAGTTAAGTATCTGTATACCACCATGCCTCAGAGTCACCAATGTATACTAGGGTTCCACTTCTAAGAACTTTACAAACATAAACCAAAATGACTCTCCCTAGTTTACAGTTCACTCATAAGCTTCTTCTTTTACAAGCTTCATCCACCCGCCACAGCACCACAACCCCAGCTTTTCCTTTTTCTTCTCCCCAGTGTATGGCGCCATCAGTTACTTAGTCTCTGATGTTATATTTGCAGGTCTCCTTGCAGTAAGAGGTGATTCTGCTGTTTGGTGCAAGAGGTTATTTTTTAACAGTTTTGGGTAAGTAGCTTTCTGTTAGCACTGCAAAAGGTTTACTGTGAAGTTGGAATTTGGTTTATGAGCAATACAAACACTGCTGGCACAGCCCTCCTTCGTAGATCTCTTTATAGGATTTTCTACATATATTTCTATGGGAGTACATTTCAATGAGGCAGCTATTATTAATGAAATTATTTAAATGAACAAAAAAAAAAAAGGAAAACTAAATATTTAAACAGGACTGAGAGCAGGGGTTCTGTCGTGGTTTAAGTTAGAACAGAATTAATGCTGTTCAGTGATTTTACTTCTCAGCTATGTATCTTCTAACTAACTGTACTTTCTGAAGTTAGTGGCAGATTTTTGCAGATAGTCTCTGTTTCAAGCAGTGATAAAGCTTGATGTATAGAGCTACCACCACAGATTGGTGTGGACAGAAAGGCTCTTGCTTATGCTTGCTCCTGTGCAGCCAAGGTCACTGCTAATCCTTGTGTGCCACGCTGGGGATGCAGACAGCAATTGGCCACACCTGCAGGGAGGAGTGGACAGGACAGGTGGCCCTGAACTGACCAACAAGGGATTCCATGCCATATACATCATAGTCAGTATACAACTGAGCGATCATGAGTATCAAACTCTCTTCTTCAATGGGCAGCATACAAGGAGGACTCTGTTCTGCCTTTTGCCCCAATCCATGTGGTCCTGAATCCATTTCCAGAATCCAGCACCTGAGTCCACTTCCCATCTGCCAATGAGTCCATTCTGAGACCTCCCCAGCACCGGCTCCCCATCGTCAGTGGTGATGGTGACATAATTGCCATCAGGGGTGTGTGTGGGGGTTAAATAATGGCTTTGTTTATATTAGTATATATTTCCTTTTATTTTTACTATTTTTATTAAAGCTTTTTTTTGTTTTATTTTCCAATTTTTGAGTCCCTCTTTTTTATTCCCTTTCTCTTTTCTTTTGGGAAGTGAGATGAGTTAATAGAGTGTGTCTGTCATTCATTTAGTGGGTGGCCCAGCCCTAACCCTTGACAAGTTCATACCCAAACTTTATGCAGTTTGCATCTTTTTCCTCTTACAAGAACCTCAAATGAAACCTACCATTGGATTGATGTCCTTTTCATAGTGTTTTCTATCCACAGAAACAAGAGTTAGTTTATCATAAACTGCTAAATCACTCAAATATTAAAAAGTAATTTTATAAATCCATTTAGTTGTGAAAGCTCCCTAAAAGAATTCTGAAATACCTCATGTGTTTCTTACGTGGATTCTATGCTGTACACACTTTAGCATTTGGCTGTATAACATGGATGAGAAGTAAGAACAAATGTGTGTTATTCGACCAAAACCATCAAGCCCAGTCGAATTGGGTGATTTGATCTGCTATTCATTTAAACAAAAGTAGCTCCCCTGCTTGCTTGCTACTATCTATATTATTTTCACACTAAAAGTATTTACTGGCTTTTTCTTACCTTACTCTATTTAGCTGCAATTTTAAAAACAAACAGACAAACAAAACCCAAACAAACTCAAATAAAACAAAACAAAACTAAACTGAAAGCAACCAAAACCAGGAGACCATACAGCAAATAACTGCCTTCAAAAGCCTTAGATACTGCAGTATTGTATGGTATAGCAAGATTTCTTGTGCCACATATGTAATTGTCTAGGACATAACTTCTTCTAAAATGTTCTCCATTGTAATGGAGATGGTGAATAAGTTACATAGCATGTCTTGTTTCTACTTAGAGATGTATTTCCTTTTGTCCTGATTTGCGTGAGAACAAAACAAATCCTGTTCAGTGATTTCACTTTTCAGCACAGTTCTAACTGCACTGTCTGAAGTGAGCAGCATGTTCGCAAAGGCAGTGTCTGCTTCCACCAGTGATAACACACCATGGCTAGGATGGTGGAGTTCAAGATCTTATCTGGCAGGAACAGCGTATCAAGCAGGGCTACAACTCTGGATTTCAGGAGGGCCAACTTTGGCCTTTCCAAGCAATTGCTGGGTGAAATCTCATGGGACCGGGTACTAGAGGGAAAAGGGACCCATGACAGTTGGTTAACATATAAGGACCTCTTCTTCCAAGCACAAGATCAGTGCATGCAGCAAGTGGGAAATTGAGAAAGGGAGCCAGGAGGCCTGTGTGGTTAAGTGAGGAACTGTTAAGCAAACGTTAAGTGGAAGAAGAGAGTCTACAGATCATGGAAGGAGGGGCTGGCCAGCTGGGAGGAGCATAGGGCTGTTGTCAGAGGATGTAGGGAGGTAACTAGGAAGGCTAAGGCCTTGTTGGAACTCAACCTTGCAAGAGACGTCAAGGATAACAAAAAGGTGTTCTTCAAATATATTGCAGTAAAAGCTAAGGTTAGAGGCAACGTAGACCCTCTGCTGAATGAGGCGGGTGCCCTGGTGACAGAGGACACATAGAAGGCAGAGTTACTAAATGCCTTCTTTGTCTCTGTCTATATTGCTGGAGACTGTCCTCAGGAGGATGGAGCCAGGCTTGTCTCAGTGATGCCGGATGATAGAACAAGGGGCAATGGGTGGAAGCTGAGGCATAGGAAGTTTCATGTAAACATGAAGAGGAGTTTTTCACTGTGACCGGTGACAGAGCACTGGAACAGGCTGCCCAGGATGGCTGTTCAGTCTCCCTCTCTGGAGATATTCAAAACCCACCTGGATGTGCTCCTTTGTGATTTGGTCTAGGTGATCCTGCTCAGGCAGGGGGTTTGGACTAGATGATCTTTTGAGGTCCCTTCCAGCCCCTGGCATTCTATGGTTCTATGACTGCCAAGGATTGGTGTGCAGACCAAGGCCACTGCTGAATCTTGTGTACCACATTGTGGGGGTGCAGAAAATGAAAGGCCTCACCTGCAGGGAAAATCAGATGGGACAGGCAACCCTACACTGACCAATGAGGGATCCTATCCCATATACATCATATTTAGTATAAAGCTGAGGGATCTGTGAGGGCCGTATGTTTCTCTTCTCTTGGGCGGGGCTCTCTCTCTCTTTGCCCTCTTGGACCTCTTTGCCAGCTTTGCTCAGCTTGGCTTGGGTTCTCTATTGGTTCCTTCCTCAGAACATCCAGTGAGGACTCTGTTGACCCTGATGGGTGTGTTCCTGAATCCAATACCAGAATCAAGCTCTTGAACACAGCTACTGTCTGCTGCAGGGTCCAGTCTGGGACTGTCCCAGTGCCAGCTCCACAGCATCAGTGACAATGACGAAATTACCATCTGGGGAGTTGGGTTCTGAACTGGTTTTGTACATATTTGTATATATTACATTATTATTACTATTATTATTATTATTGTTATTATTATTATTATTATTATTGTTATCATTAAAGCTGTTCTAATTTCCTTTTCAAATCACTGAATCTCTCTCCCTTATTCCCTTTTTCTTCCCCTTTGGGGATGGAGGGGGCTTAACAGAGAGCGTCTGTTATAGGTCTGAGGGGCTGCCCTGACCCTAAACCATGACACCTATACCTTTCCTTGTCATTAGCATTTCTGCAAATCCATACCTGTGAGTGATACCAGTGAAGCTATCACACAATTTTCGTGCAGGCTTCTTCTCATATGGAGGCATTCACATAATTTCTAAATTTTATTCATTTAACACCATGACAGTAACTTTATGTGCTGCAAAATCAACTTTATACCCCAAGAACTAGACTATTCAAGAGGTTGACCTGCACACAGAATAGACCTTACTCCACATAACTTCCCACTACAGCAAGGCTACAGGGCATCAGACCACTTAATTCTACAAAGTGTCCTGAATTGTTTTGCCTTTCTGGAACAGACCATTTAGCTTTTTTCTTGGTTACCTATTCTGAAAGCAGCAGGAATAAATTATATTTCAGTGTTATTACCATAGGTGCTTATTCAGTATTTCTGGTAACATGATTTAAATGCATGTACACATAGAGCAATCCTTTCAGGACTTTTTTTTTAGTGGAGAACTCTCACAGAGCAAAGAGCTCTTCAGATCTCACCAGCTTTCAGCAAACAGCTTCCCCCTCACAAAGCTATCCCATTGTTAATTGTTAGAAGTCCTTTTGGTTAATTTTTCCTCCATGAACAGCTGTATTTATATTAATCTAAAGTAAAGAATAATTTAAAAAAACAAGAACAAAAAAACCCATGACATGAATAAAAAACATCCAACAAAAATGCACAAAACCAAACGACAACAAAATCCCACAAACCAACCAAAAAAGTCTCAATAAAAAACACTCACTAAAAATATACTGATTTTTTTTTTTTTAATTAGATCTTTTTTATTTCATTTATGCTAGTATTTGGAGTGGCTGTTACATTGCCTTCACTTGTAAACATAGCTGTATGACGACGGGAGTGTTAGTTCTGCTTCCCATGGTACCCAGATGTTCCAATAACAAGATAAAGTAAGCACCTGTAAGAGGTGTAGTGTGTAGCTGGAATATAAAGACAGTGCAGAGGTGAATTACAGCTGACCATATTGCTCGTTTTGCCAGTCACTTAGACAGGCAGGAACATTTTTAAAACTTCCACAGAAAACAGCAGGGTGAGACCAGTCATCCTCACACACAGTTCAGAGCAGATCTAGGCAGAGGTATGAGATGCACAGCAATGCTGTTGCTCCAAAGGAGCTCTCCTTCGCATCC
>JANHGL010017379.1:0-13350 GCA_024611195.1 Ceyx melanurus
GTGATCCTGCTCAGGCAGAGGGGTTGGACTAGATGATCTTCTAGGTCCCTTCCAACCCCTAATATCTGTGAATCTGTTTTTCAAAGACAATTCCAATTATTATCTTATGGAATATTGTGCCTATCAGTAGATTTTTAAGGCCAACAACCACCCTTGTGTATGTATGCCTATGGGACTTTTTTAAATAAAGCCTGTACATATCTGTGTCTGCAACCAGACAGCCTCTCAGATTTAAAGTGAATTCTCGTGAATCAACATACTGGCAAGTACTGAAAAAACGATAGTGTCATTACACATCAGGAAACTAAATAGCTCATTGGAACAAGGTAGTAGAAGAGTGACATTAACCAGGTATGACATGAGGGGAGAGAACTCCTATGCTATGGAGAAGAGCACTAATACAACACATTCCAGATACATGAAAAAGAACAGCTATTATAAAGCAAGCAAACCAACAGTAAAGGAATAAGGGAGAAATAAGCAGTATCTGCCAAGCTTACAAGTGATTATTGACAGGGGGAGGGAGAAAAGTGATGCCAAAGACTTGCTGATGATTGTATGAGCATCCACCTGCCAAGAGCCAGGAAAAAGTCATTGAAAGAAGTAGGAGAAATCAGGAATGAAAACTGTCAGAACTTTCTGAAGCATTTCAAAGGCTATTCACACTTCATAGATCCTGTCTTTTTAAAGATAATATATCTGCACAATAAAATAAAATAAGGCCTTTCCAAAGAAATTTGTCACTTGCAATGCAGACTGAGTACATGGGAATTGCAGTGTTGTTCCATTTGTATAAACTATTCTTTTTTTCAGTTAGAGGGTTTCAGCTAATCCAGACTTGTTGCTTTCTAAACACTCTCCAGTTCATTTTGTACTTCACTGTCAGAAAAATTTTATGACCTTGCAGTTTCCAAGAGAAGATATTTGAAATAAAAACAACCAAACTTATTTTGAGGCATGCAGCATAGAGCAATATGCAATTAGCAGGTGGTGTCAGCACAGTGAGGATGTGTGTTTGCAAATGTTCATTCAACAAGAGACCTCTACTTTGATCTTGCTGTATTTTATTTTATTTATATTCACCAATGTGCTGATTTTTATCCTTTCTTTGAGAGGGTTCCTGGGAGTAGGTTTTTTTTATGGTAGACACTATACTGACATAATGAATTATACTTTTTCTACTGAGAAAAATTTATCATGAAAATAATAATATTCTAACAAACCTGAAATCTCACTGTTTTTTTCATTCAAATATCTTCTGCATTTGCTGCTATATGTTCAAAGAGAAAACTTGTTTTATGCTATTGAGTTTGTTTTATATCTTACTGTACAATACAGTAAATGTCCAATAAATTTCCATGAAAAGTAGTCTCAGTAAGCACATTAAATACGAGGCCAAACCACATCATTACCCATATCTAATTTTGCCAACCATTCAATTCAGTAACTTCTGAGTTATTTTATATTTGTGTGTCAACCACATGAAAAGTCTTATTGAATGCAATTTTGATTTGATGTGAAATACATAGAGGTTCTTTCAATTTGCTGAAAATATCTATAAAACTTGTTTATCAAGGTCTGATTGCTATACGAAAAACATCATTTGATTCACAATAACAAAGAGCAAAGAGATTGAGAAATGCTGAGGTGTATTTAGCCTTTGAAGAATGTACTAAATTTGACTTTTCTGATCTATCATTAATCCAACTCCATGACATTTTATAAACATCAAATCACTGAATTAAGTTGTTTCACAATAATAGTAATTATGTAAATCATTTAAATGGCCAAAAAGGACATAAAAAGCAGATGGAAACAGGAACAAAAAGCTGCATTGATATTTCTAAGGTTTTGAGAAGACTTTCAGGCATCTTTACTGGGGCTGAATTTTGTTGTGATGTTCTGCAGTTCAAAGTTGCTTAGATTTCCTTTCTAAAGATTTGTCTGAAGGCATCAAACTCTTAATCTGCTTCGAATTTCTAAAGTGAATCTTAACTTTTAATTTGAGATTTCTGTAATATAAAGAAACTTCAACTGTTTTTCTTGTATCGGTAGTTTAAATTTCACATATAAAGTTAGCCATTTTGAAGTTTCTTGCTGTAAAGCAAAGCCATGGGAACAACTTAGTCAATGCTACTAAGCAAACATGAAATTCATACAGGGCATGGTGTCTCAAACAGAAACAGAGATAAAAGAAAATGAATGTTTAGTGAAAATTAAATTAAACAAACAAGCAAAAAAAACCCAAACCCCAAACAATAAATAAAAGATAAATATGTTAAAGCTTGGTCTTGTTCCGAGTTGACAATGTCAGTGTTTGGTTTTCTATATAGTTGGGTAATCTGCTGGTTTCATACAAGTGTGACAATGTAAATTTTGCTGCAATCATTCTTCATTCAATAGTTTTATGTGAAAATTGAATATCCCAGCATATAAGATGTTTAGTTTCTGGCTAATGTGTAAGAAATCTCAGTATTTTTTCAATGCACTCTGATTGCAATATATTTTGCAGGAGCAGTGCATAGCACTGTTGGTTAGATTGTTTGCAAGACCCTGAAAGGTAGCAACAAGAACCTCAGATGATGTTGAATTTCTAAGTAAGGATGTAGCATTTGCATTTAGTTTAACTCTGCAGTAAACTAGAATAATAATACTGACTGAGGACTGCACCGAGCATAAGGAAATGTGCAGAGAAGGTTGGTTACTCATGGCAGACATGATAATGCTTCTGTTTGGATGGAATTAAATATTTCTACAATAGTTCTAAAAAAAGAAAGTGATTAGTGAAAGCAGGATGGCATTATGGTAAACCAAGCAAGGGAGGTTTTGACCTAGCATCAAAGAATGGAAAAAGGAGCAAAGAATCTGTACTTAAATGCCTTTCACTGTTGCTTTGCTTATTTTTAGCAAATGCTGGAATCATATTAATGAAAATTGTGTTTGTTGATTATGAAATAACACGTTAAGTAATTGGTCAATGGTGTGTTACTTTGCTTTAAAGTGTCAGTCACTTCAGGGACTGTGTCCACCTCTTAAGAGCTGATCCAAGAAAAGACTAAAAATATTCTCAGCTGATGTGCAACAGTGCCCAGGCAACAAGTTTGAATTGTAATCCTCTTGCCTCTTCAATCATGAATGTCTGAAATTTGTCATAGATCCATTTACTTGGTGACAAGTTACTCTCTTGAAAAGCTGTGACCATTTATTTGGGTTTGAATCTCTTTTTCTGCTAAAATGTTTCTGAAGCAAGTTGGGCTGTAGTCCCATAGCTGGGAACACACATCATAGCAGAAACATGAGGACTCCAGGTAGGGTTGTATTGAAACTGCTTTAGATTTGATAGCAGTTTGCTGAACTTGAAATGTGTAAGATAGGATTGCATTATTGCATTATTGTTCTGGTTTTGAGATAGAGCAAATTTTCCTTCTTAGCAGCTACTTAGTCCTGTGCTTTAAATTCAGTATGAGAAGAATGCTGACATTTTTTGTTTGTTTTTCATGAATTTTCTTTTGTTCTCATGTCAGTACTGGGCTTCTTTGTAAGTATTTCATTGTTTTCCATGGTAAATCCACTTTGGACAAATTCCAAAATCTAAAGATGCATAAATAAAGTATCTTCTTTTTATACCAATTTCATAAGACATACTTACATAGATACTAACATTGTGAAATTTTACTGAGAGCAAAATTGGTAAAATTTAACTATCAAAGTTGAAATTCAAACAAGATGTGAATTAGGTATTTTCTTTCAACATATAGAAAATTGATTCAATGCTCACTAAACAAACAAACAAACAAAAGGGTATCTATCTTAGTGCCAAGTTGCCCTACCCAGACAGTCTTGCCTTCACAATCTGTTTTAAAAACTCTCAGTACAAATCTCAAAAGACTAAAAAATACAAAGCACATTGTTAGAAGGAAGAAGATACCTTACTGATGTGTCATACATGAGATAATAATATTTTCCCAATTATTCCTTTACATGGATGTACAATTTTACCTATGCTCACTGGAGCAGAAAGTGCTCATTTACATCACTGGTTTTTAAAAGATTCATATCCTTTCTATTTAAGTATATATCCCATATAAATCTGCTTTGACTGACACATTCACCACCTCTTCCTTTTGTGACTGTCCATTGTGATTTCTCATCTTACAATATTTATGTGTTTTTGTGATCTTGTGTGATCTTTGTGGAATAATGCATGCTATTCAGAAACTTCTAAGGCAAGCCACTTCTAATTCTTCGTCACAGACATTGCATGGCCTTTTCCATCCAAAACCAAACCTGACTTAACATGGATACCAGCAAATCACTAGAGTAGCTGATAGCCATCATTATTTCCTGTTTTGTCTGAGTTAAGGTGGTGATTTTTACTGACTGTTTGATAAGTTTAAAAGCTGGAATGTGGAGCAAGAGGTGAAAATCAGAATTTAATGTAACTAACAAATAGAAATTATTGAAATGGCTCAAGTATTTTGTCAGAGATTACCCTGTCCAATCTAGCCACTCTTTTATGAAAATATGGGTTGATTTTTTTCTATACATTTCTCACTAAAATAATACTTCCATGTGTCCCTGTAGAATCCAAAAAAGATAAAATGCATCATCTAAACCAAACCTGCTAGTTCTAATTATATGTTACGTTTCTCTAACTCTTTTGTTGTTTCAACAAAAATATTATTTTTTCCACATCTCCCAGGTACAACTTTGTAAACTATGCTCAATTAATTTTGTATTCAATATATTGCTGTTTACAAAGAATAAATGAACATATATACAATCTTGATATTTAGTTTATCTTACAGAAAGAGCAAACTAAGAAAACTGCACTTCACCAATTAGCTTCTCACAAACATTTTATTGTCTGATTTTGCAAGAATAATAAATTAATTCTTATACTTCCCTTATTAACTTACTCTTGAATACATAATCTGGTTCCAAGATGATGGTAAAAATACTTTCTTTGCCATTCCTTCAACATGTAAATTCTGGGTTTTTTTTTCTAGAGTTGCAAGGACTTTGTGTAATATTCATAGGGATATAATACATTTTTCTTCTGTGGAGATCATTGGGGATTTAAAAGGTCTGTTTGTGAAAAGAAACAGTAACACATTTTGCCTACAGCTTTCCCAGTTATGTATTTGAATATGAAATTATTATGGCATCACCTCAAACTGTAAGAGAGCAGTAATGAGTTGTTAAGATATTCTGTACTGTATCATGCATTGACAAGTGGCTTTTGTCTGCTATACAGTCTGTGATTGTGTTTCCCCATTTGTTTACATGTGTGAATGGTCACTTTTCTTACAGATGTTGATCAGTTCTTCCTTGTTAAAATTAGAAATTTCCTCCAGTGTTCTAAATCCTTACATTATAAACCAGAATACCTTGGCTTATTATTCCCAATAAAACTTCATTTGCTTCGTGTTCTTAAGAAATAACCTAATGTTTAAGTGGCAGTGTTGCATACTTTCTGCTTTGCTGGGACTGATGATATTCTCAGTTTCATTCCAAACCTTAGAAAAATTATGCTTCTCCATATAAGGAGAATTATTAAAGTGAGGAAGCTTTCTGGTGCTCTGAAGCTGCAGTGTTATTTTTAGTGAAAAAAAAATGAAGTCACGGTGCACTGTGCATGCTGTTTGAGCAAAATTCAAACTATTATGAAAAAGGTGTAGATAAAAAGGTATCTGGTAGCTGTTCCCAGAAAGCCATTTCTTCACAATTTTGATCCTGTTATTATTGTTGTTACTGTAGCAAATCCATTAGTGAGAAAAGGTAATTCATAGTTTTATAAAGGGAATTTTATCTTGTTCAATTATTTGAAGAGTTTGTTGAGCTTCTTGGGCTTTAATGATCCAAGAATGTAATTTTAGGACAGAGGTTGAAATCAGAAAATTAGAGCACAATGAACTGTTTAAAAAAAAAAAAAAAAAAAAAGGTGACCTGATCTGAACAAGCCACAATGAATTCATCTGAACAAAACCACAATGTCATAAAATTAAGTGTTCTTGTTTATACTCCTCCAGTATTCATGCCACATGCTATCTAGGAGTAAGTCACTGCCAGCTCTCAGCTACATGATCAGAAATACCAGCAGAAAATATCACAGAAAATACCTGCAATGTAGTGGCAAGATGATTAAAATGAGATGCTTGGGAGATTCCCTTATAAAATATGCCAATGTAAATTTAGAAAATAAATTTTAAATATGCTTATATTCAATATGTAGAGCTGCCAGTAAAGGGAGAGGTCTTTAGCTTTATTCTTCCACAAAGTCTGTGTTGATGGTGGAATGATACTGGAGTCTGTCATCCTGTTACACTGAGCTGCATCTTCTGCAACTGTGATCTGTCTGGCTGTGAGCTAATGATATTGCAAAACACTGAGAAGGTACTGTTAGTAAATGGTGGATGCCTTCTTGTCAGATTGAATTATAGTAGGAATGGGTTTCCTAATAAACAAGAATAAAAATATATCTCTGTTAGCCTTGATCCTCTCCCTGAAAATAATTGAATTCAGCCTTGAGAAGTCCACTAGATCAAGTACTAACCTGTAAAAAGTGAGCCACTCAGAGGAGTCCTGTCCTGTTTGCCAAACATGCTGAATTATGAAATAAATACCACTAATTCCATGCTTCTGTAAACACATTTATTGAGATGAATTCATGCATCTCCCATGATTTGATTCTGGGTAAATTATCATTTGTCATAGATTCTTAACTGAAAGCAATGCATTAAAATGTGGATAAAAGATTTAAAATAAAAGCATTAATACTGCTATTGAATGCAGCTTCATAAAGCACATGAACATAAATAGAGATGTTTATATATAAAACTTAGTTGGCCTCTGACAGGCTATAAATATAGACTTAATGTAACTGCATTCTTAGGTTTATTTCTAATTCCAAACTGTCAGCATAGCCTATAAATGAAGAACAGGCTTTGGACTTTGCAAAAGGTTTTTCTATGTCTGTTGAAGCTCTAACATGTGCAGTTCATCAGCAAGTACCAGGAAAAATGCTGTTATGCTTTCCTCACACATTGTTGCCTGAGGAGTATGGAAGCCTCTTAGACTGGTGTCAAAAGCATTCCTTTCAAGTTAATTGAAAAGTATAGTCAGTCTGCTTGGGATTTCTATCACTCAGAGCAAAGGGAAGAACTGTATTTAACCAAGACTTTGTAGTGTATATACTTGATGTGTTCTAAGTGCCATGTCAGGCCCCAGACAAAAACTAAACAGAAAAGTAAACAAAAAGGAATTCCTTAGAAATATTGCTTAAAAAGTTCTTAGAAAAAAAAAATTACTTGCGGTATCTTGACAATGTATTCTTGGGATGAAGCCTTTTAGGGATAAGTTTCAGCAAATTTGGAAGTGCTCAGTTGACCTTTGTCAAGGTTTAGAGGCTGAGCCAAACACTACATACATGACAGATTATATTTATTAACTCCTTTCCCTTCCCAAAGGGTCAGAGAAAGGGAATGAGAGTGATTTATGGATTAGAAAAAGAAAACAGCTTTAAAGAAAAGAATAAGAATAAAATTAAATATGTACAAGTTTATGAAACCATTATTGAACCCGAACAACCTGGTGGCAATTACATCACTCTCAGGACTGATGTTTTGGAGCAGACACCAGGGAATTCTCAGATTTGACTTAGCAATAGATGGGAAACCGGATTCAGAAGCTGGATTTGGGAACTGGAGCCAAGAACACACAGATCAGGACAAAAGGCAAAATGGACAAGAGTCCTCCTCAGATGCTGTGCATTGAAGAACAGAGCTTGACACTCACAATCCCTCAGGTTTATACTGAATATGATGTATATAGGATAGAATATCTAACTGGTCAGTTTAGGGTCATCTGTCCTTTCCTCCCTGCAGGTGAGGCCTTTTACCTTCTCTGCCCCAAGTGTAGTACACAAGATTTATCAGTGGCCTTGGTCTACAGACCAAGCCTTTGTTGTACCTCTAAAAATGGAGTGTTATCACTGCCAGGAGCAGATGCTCCTGAAAGTGTGCCATTAGCATCAGAATGTGCAGTTAGAAGAGACTGAGTTGACAAGTAAAACCACTGAAGAGAATTAGTTCTGTTCTCACTCAAACCAGCAAATTGACTTATGTGTAAATATCCTTTCATGTCTTCTTGAAGATCACACAATAATGCTAGATAGCTAAGAGTGCTTTGTTAAAATTTACCTGTAATACAGACTCTTAACCATTTTCTAGGGATGAATGTGTCCTTTTTTAGCCTTTTTCTCCCGTTTTGCATAATTAAAATGATAAATGTGATACTAAATTTTGTAATTTGAAATATTTATTTTACAGCCTTCCAATTTTAAGGTTACTCTGTTTTTCTTCTAATAAAGTATGGTAAGAAAAAAATAATTTTACTAGATCATAACTTAATTTTCTGAACTGTAATAAAAACTGCTTCTCTAGCTGTAAATATATTTACCATTTAATCTCTATGTGATGCTTTAATAATCAGGAATTTGTCTTTCATAAATTTTTATGTACTATTTATGGATACGCACAGTCAGAGTTCACCTCAGTAATGCTCCACCTGTGTGACTTAAACCACTACATCAAAGTCTATAGACTGAGGACTGGAATGGTCTTTGTGACTATAATTGGCATATTAGACACATTTTTAAAATGTGAGGCATATATGCAGGTAAATTGTCTTTTGTTTTTATTGATATCGGTAAAAATGTTTATTTCTCTCATAAAATTGCAACTACCAACTGCATAATTGACTTCCCATATTCCTTCCATTTTGGTACAGTGAATGTATTAGATTTGAATCCTAAGTTTTAAATGTTAGTTTAAGTCATTCCATGAAGAAATAAGATATATTCTAGCTCTATTTAAACAGATGGAAATGGTATACAGCATTTCTTAACACCATTATGTGTTTTTACATTTGCCACCACATGTAGGAAAGTAAGGAGAAAGTGTGTCTAAACTGTAAACATAACTGTGATGATTGCAGGTGCAAATAAGTTATCATAAATAAAATTGTGCATATAAGTCACACATATAAAACAACAGGAGTATACATGTACAATGGTGAATGAAAAAACTGGCACATACATGGGTTCCTGAACAGTTTTAAACTCCTGAAAATTGACATGGAAAGCATAGATGGCTAAAAAGTATTTGCTATCTCCTCCAAAACATGGTAGATGACATCTTCTATCCACATTTTATTTGAACTTCTGACAGTTGCAATAGAGAGTCTGGATTGCTGCTGTTATCTTTCTAAGGGAAAAAAAAAAAAGATTGCCTTCTATCTGGTTTATACACTATACTCAAGGCAACAAGCAATTGGCTATGACACAAATTGATAGAGAGAGAACATTTTATTGCACTTGCTGTCTACAGTGTAGAAAGCTTTATGCAACACAGAAGGATTTATATAACATTAGGCCTCAAAATCCTGCTTTTGTGTATCTGTACATACTCTTACTTTTAGTAAAATATTTTTTCAAAAATGAACATAAAAACAGAAGTGATATTTCTTCTTTTGTGTTGTAAATCACAGAATCTAAAGCAACTGGAAGTAGGCTTTCTTGCCTTTATCAAATTGAGAATTGATATTGTGAAGGCAAAGCCTATATTGTCACCTTACCAGCATATTTACACACGCCTTGTTAAAAAGTAAGTTTTACCAATTTTGCTAGAAATTAGGTCTCCTTAGACTGTCTTAAAGAGTTTGCAAGGAAGGCATTTAGAAAAACAAAGCCTCACAGACTGTTTTAAGGCTTCCTTTATGTGAACAAACAAAGCTAAACAAAAGGGAAGACCTGACATGCAATTGTTTAGATCTATGAGAACCATAAACTTGTAAAATTAAAACAAGCATATGTCCTCTACTGATCTAAAGGATAAACTAATGTTTTTAGGACTGCATAGTGTGGGAAATTCAAATACATTTTACTGGATTTGCAAATAGTTTTCCTTGGTACCTCTTTCCAAAATCTTATTTACAAGCTCCAAACAAAGAATGCTTCTGCCAGACAAATGGATTATATTCACAGGTATGTAATTCTATATGTGTAAAAGGCTTTATAGATTGCAGTCCTTACAGGTTGATGATACGTAGCTATACTCTAGTATGTTGCTCTTTAATCAATACAGCTTAGATGCTTGTCATAGTGCCTGAATAAATGAAACTTAAGTGCAATTGTAACATTGAGTTTATTTAAAAAGTGTATATGGGCATAACCATTCTTTACACTCTCATGGCAGCTCAATTTGCCAGTAGGAAATAACATGATGAGCAAGTCTAGTTCAACGTAGCTGTAGTCAAACTGCCACAGTCAAGTGAGGGAGAAACAAGAAGCTGATGAATTGTGATATACAACAATTTTTAAATCTGTAGTCAATCAGGTCTTGTCAGGAGATCCTAGGGTATTTCCGTTTAATTTCCTGTTCAGTTGAGTTAATAATATTTGCATTATGATAATCAAATTTAAAAGGATACATGACTAAAAGTAACAGTGGCATTTAACAGAAAAGATCCAAAGATGATACTGCAAAGATGATTTTATGTGTCTCCAGCATGTTAGAAACTTTGCTCTGTCAAAACTGGGATTGAAGAAAAAAAGTGACAGTTTCAGAATTATTTGATGTAGAGGTGAAATATAAAGACCCCAGTCAATTTCTGACAAGAAAAAGTTAATGTCTTCAAATCTAGAGGTTCTCTGTATCTAAAATATAGCTAAGATAGACAGGAAGGCAGTCTCTTTTATTATTTTAACAATGGAATCAAGGATGGTCAAACAGAATTCCTGTGGAGGAAAAAGATAAATTAGTGTGTATATGCATGTGTATGTGTTTGTATTATTCCCCTGCTCCTTCTAGGCATTGAATTTCAACCATGTTTGTTAGAAACAGAGCTCTCAAATATAACCAGGTTTCTAAAAATTCCTTGAAAAAATTCTGTAAATAAAGACCTACCTCCTGGAATGTCACCTGACAGAGACATAACAGTATGAGGATTTTCCTTCTAAGTTGATAGTCAATCAGTTCTGGAAGATAAGCCAAATAAAATGAGTTTATAGTGAAAAAAGAGACTCTCCAGAACAGGAACATTTATTTGGTACACATCAGTACTTAGACACTGAATTCCATTGACGATGGCAGATAATATGAGTTAAGAGGAAAACAACCTCCATTCATTCTGGTGCTTGGGGGCCTAGTTGTTTTGGAAATAATTTTGTTCTGAATATGTTGAAATACATGATCAACAAAAGTTGCCCTGGGTTTGCGGAGCAAGATATGGTTTGAGCTTAGATCAAATAAATTGAGATAAGTATTGTATATAGGATTTGAAACCCAGGTCTTGGTATGAGAAAGATATAATCAAGTGAATGTCTCCCTTGGTAGAGATTGAACAGTATTCTTGGCCCTGAGAAACTTGGAGACACTATGGACAGAGATGAAGTTCACTTAGAAACCATTAGTTCAACTATTTTGAGAACAATGAAGTGTCACAGCAAGATTGTAGGATTGAGCAGAATAATAATTAAGCTTGTCACTGTGCACAAGTATTACTACTACCGTGGTAAATCTGAAAAATGACCTTTCTGGAAATAAAGGCACTGTTAGCATTCTAAAAATGTAGAGCTAACCAGTGTAAATCTCTCCTTCTCAGCTCTTCTGAGTTTCCAGGCTTCATCAAAACTGTTTATAGATAGTTCTTCAAGGTGATGATCAATTTATCCTTTCTCATATTAAGATAAATGTGGTTGTCTAAACTGTCTTTAGACACACTGCAGTTTGGCTATTAAAATGCATGAAGCTAAACATTAAAAGGTAAAACCAATCAACAACTAAATTTACTGTTGAATTTTGTGTGAGTCCCCACTAATACAACAAAAAAATATTTGACTTTAATTCATTTTTCTTTCTTGAAAAGTAAATATTTTTACTAATTAAAAAATGTCACCTCCACTTCAATAGGCATTTTACATTCTGCCTTCAGAGTTACAAACTTCTTCTCAATAATCGCCCTACACTTCTTACAGCATTTCTGAAACCCTCTATAAAAGTCGAACATCTGAGTATAATAGGAAGAAATCTTTAAAGATCTGACTGATATATGAAAACTTGGTATAGTCCAGTTTTGTCAGTATGTTTTGAGTTTTCTATATCCTTCAGAATAAAAGTTACTAGAAAGAGAAGGAAATTCTTGATCCTAAATAAGCAGTCCAATAGTCCTTTGGTTATGGTGAAAAGGACACTTCAAAAGGATGTATTATTTCACTTATATATTTCATATATATCCCATGTAACTCTTGCCGCATGTTTTATAGCAGATGGCAGTAAAAATTCACATATAGGGGTGTTTACAGTTTTTTCATGCAATTCAATATTACAAGAAATAATTTATAATCCAGATAATATGATCTCTGTACAAAAGGATGAGGGCAATTCAAGAGAACTTCAAATTGGCTTTGCCTCACACCTACCTGTATTTGCCTCTAGGGCCAGAGTTGGGACACTAATGGGTAAAATTATCATTGTCGTGGATTTAGGTATCATATCTACATTATACTTGTAACAGTTTCAATAGGATTTAATCAAATTTAGTGACATTAAGTTGTTCCAAGGTACATTCTGCAAGAGCTACTATACTCCTAGTTATTGTTTGGTTGATTTGTTTGTTTTTTTCTGAAAAATATCATGGCAATATTAATTTCAAAACTCTCCATGTAGTTGCATGCAGTTTGTCTAAGATTCATTTAGTTCAATAAAACATATTTGGAAGATTGTAAAGTAATACTTTTTTGGTTTTGACATGTGGTTGCATTAAATGTATTTCACTTGATACAAGATCCATTGATTTTGTAAGTCATTATCCAAACATTATTTGTCCTTTGTCTGGCTTTACATGTGAAATAACATAGAAAGTTCCTCTGAACAAAATGGATGAAACTGGAAATCAGTCATGATATTTAAACAGGCAAATGAAGAGATATTTTCTTTATGGTCTCACCACTGATTAAAGAGAAAACATGAGAACTAGCATTAATAATATCTGAACTGTGAAATCTTAAGAGTATTTCTTAGATGCTTATCCTGTTAGGAATATAGGATAACAAAAGCATTGAGGGAGACAGGTATATACTTTCACTGGTATCGCAAGATACAGTCCTTAAAAATATGTCATCTTACTTACGAAGAGAAAAAGAGTCTCTTCAGAGACAGTCTTGCCCAAGTAACAGTGAAAAAAATGCTTCTGTAGGCAACACTATCAATATCAGTGGAAGGAAGGAAGGAAGGAAGGAAGGAAGGAAGGAAGGAAGGAAGGAAGGAAGGAAGGAAGGAAGGAAGGAAG
>JANHGL010017379.1:13450-30856 GCA_024611195.1 Ceyx melanurus
AGGAAGGAAGGAAGGAAGGAAGGAAGGAAGGAAGGAAGGAAGGAAGGAAGGAAGGAAGGAAGGAAGGAAGGAAGGTTGGTTCTATTTTGACTCAAGTATTGACGACCAACTTTTATTGTGGTAGAAAAATGCATATAAACACTAAAGGAGATGGATGGCTGAAATGAATATTAAGATATCTACAAGACTTGTCTGGCTTTTAAAAAAAGGACCTGCCCTTCATGGACTTGTTGGAGAGATAAGTCTGAATCACTTACCTTTCTGTTGTACTACTTCAGAAAATTCTCCCATGGTAACTTGAGTCTCTTAAAAGCTTTAGTTTTCTTTTTTATTTCTTATATATTTTATTTAGCACTATGCCTTATACAGTCAGCTTTCTACCTCCTTTCATTTATTTGCTTAGCTTTGGTTTTGTTTACTTGCTGTTTTCCTTTGTTGAATTTTTCCCACTGTTCTTTTATGCCCACAAGTTCTCATGGTGTGCTGCTCCTGCTGCCACTGAGCTGGAAGCCAAAGAAGAGCAAGAACAGCTGTCATTTATGATTATTTTACCAAAATATTAACAAGTTTATTTTAATCCTTTTTTAAATTGCGGTTAAATTTTCCTTGCCTGTTGCCACAAGACAATATACAGCACTTCTTTCACAATATCAAAGAAGGCCGTCAACATTTTTATAATAATGGTTTGAAGCTTCAGTTTTGACTTGTGCCTTTTCCAGAAGGAAAGGCTCTGGGCCATTCTGTAGTTGGCCTGGCCTGGCCTGGAGCAAATCTAAACTAAGTGTAGGGTTTTTTTCAAATAAAGTGGGTGCCAGTCAAGTAAACTAGGTTAGATACAAGACAGAGCACAAATGCAGGCTGACTGAGAAAAATATACTTTGCCTGCAGCTCAGGAGTGGAATATAAGGGCAGCTGACTTGTGCAGGAACAGGAACTTCTGCCTTTTGTTGTTGTTCTGCCTAAATGTTCAGAACATCATAACCTACATTGTCCGCTGAATGATATTTCTCTTGTCAGATGAATTCTGTTTTACCACCTCAGGTGCTATTCATAGTGTTCAGGGAACAGTCACAACTGGCAAAGGACAGTAATCTTATATTTGGAAAAAGAATAACAATATCTTGAAGATATCTGTAAAATTAAAAACAAAACGAACTAAACTAAAGGAATTATTTCTGATTTATATGGCATATGAACCAATGAAATGAAACCAAATGATGAAGTAGAAAACACAATCAGCCCCTCAACAGACATTAGCTAGTTATATTTTTTAATTGTTGATTCTAGAAATCCATAGTGCAGCTAGTCAAACACCATTGTTATTATTTCCATTCAAGAGTAAAAGAAAACAATGAAATGTGTTCTTAAAATAATATATTGCTTTGTAAATCTGCACTAAATCACAGAATTGTAGAATCATAGAACAGTTGGTGTTGGAAAGGACATTAAAAATTACCTAATTCCAGTCCCATGGGCCTCATCCCTTTATTGTGCTCCCTGATAAATACGCCCACCCCATCTTTTCTGTAGGCCTCTTTTAAAGAATGGGAGGCCACTATAATATCTCACTTTCTCTGGGCTGAGCAACTCCAGCTCTTTCATCCTGTCCCTGTAGGGAAGGTGCTGTAGCCCCCTGATCATCCTTGTAGCCCTCTTCTGGAACTGCTCAAGCAGGACCCCAGAGCTACAAACAGTACTCCAGGTGGGGTGTCTTGAGAGTGGAAGTAGAGGAAGAGAATTCACATCCCTCAGCCTGCTAGACACAATTCATGATTACCATCAGGTCTTCAACAAATGAAGAATTCAAACTTCTCACATTTTTCCATAATTTTTGCCATTACATTATTATTTATAATGTTCCCATATTGACTTCCATTTTTTTTGCCTTTGTTTCATAATCTGAAAAAAATCATTAAGGACAGAGAAATTTTTTTAAAGCTCATAAAGAAAACTCCAATTATCGGCATAAAAAAATATGAAGGAGTGCAAAATTTTGATTACATTTCTCTTTAATAGTTCTTTATGTAAATACTCCTACTATTTAGACTACATTTAATAGATAGAAGAGACTTCAAGGTAAATCCCCCTATATCTGAAGACAGCCACATCTAGAATATAACCATGTATTATTTATAGCTCTTCTAGTTGTATCTTATGCACAACATGCTCTTCTAGACAGATACAAAGAAATATTTTTATTTTTGGTTATGAAACATTGGACTTTCTCAGTTACTGCTTTCAGTTTCCTATCTCCACCTTTTTGTAATATTTCACCTCTTTGGAATGTTTTTCCCTTGTTATGGAGACAGGATGTTTATCTTTACTATATCTCTATTAAAATTTGGGGTTCTTTTCCTGATAAAAACTGCTTATGATACGGTATATTTAGTTCAGCAGGTAAAATAAGCTTTTACAACATAACGTGATGAAAAGCTATGTCAATCTTTAATACTAGTTTCTCCTTAAACAAATTTTCTGCTTCTTGTAGCAAACAACCTATAAAAATATAGGCAATAAAAATTGACAGGTTTGTGTCATATTAAATCAAAATGCAAGGACAGAGTACACGGTCAAGAGATTTACGCTAATAAAAAACCCCAAACAACATAAAATAAGGCAAAACATTTCAGTAAAGCTAAAAATCTGTTTTCAATTTTCAGGCAGGCAACTGCTGATGTAATTTTAATACATTTATTGATGCACATAAACATGATAAACCTGATGTCCATGTCGAAAGAGCAGTTCTTGCAACAGATTTGCAGAATATATTTTCTTTTAAGAACTAAAACCCAGCAAAACAAATACATGTAATTTCTTATTAGATTAAGAAAACCTACGTTCATTCCGCATTAAGAAAGTCAAAGTCAAAGGCATCAGTAACTAGCTATACATAAGGGTGCCACCAATATCACACTGAAATACTTCCTGTTTAACTAAACCATTAAATTTCCCTGAAATCAATTGACATTAAAATATTCATGTTTGGTCATGAACATTCTAATGTACAATCATCCCTTTAGATATTTTAAATGTTGTTATGTAGATAAAGAAGATGATTAATCCTCAAGAATGTAATTAAATTCTATATGAAATTATAATGCCCTACTAGCGACATAACACACACGTATATTTCATTTCTGTAATTTTTCATGTAGCTCTGAAAATAGTTAATGGAATAAAAGATGCATTCGAATATAAAGGTCATGATCCTTCAAACTCTTTCAGATAGAGCAAATAATCATTGAAGTACATGGCACAAATTATCTTTTTTTTTTTTTTATATGAACAAATCGTGAAAGTTTCAACTAACAAAATCCTATAAATGTTATAACTAAGGAACGCATTAATAAATAATAAATAAATAAAACAAGAAAGCTGCCTAAATAAACAGGGTTCCTATACATACAAACAACTATTATTCTGTATATTTAGGAAAAAAATACTGTCATGTAAATTATGAAACTCTAATGAAAATTTTGTCAGTCTGGTCTATTCTTAAGATGACTACAGAATAACCAATAGTTTCCCAATGTAAATAGGATATCTGCAATGCAGATCAGAGGAAGGAAATTCTGACTACATTTACTATATATATATATATATATATGCCAATGCATATTAATGTACTACTTGCACAGAGAGCATCTTTCACATAAAAAGAGTCCTTTTTATTTTATCTACACTTATAAAAATTATTACTTTGGCACATGCCTACTACTATAAAATCTCTGCTAATAACTTCTGTACTTATATATTGAAGGAAGGGGAGGAGAAACAACACATATGCTTCCATAAAGCCTGCTCTTTGTGGGTAGATACAGTCTTTCACATCTTCCCCTCTTCATTAGCTATTTTGGATAGCTAACTCTCTGCTTTAGCTCTTATATATGCAGTGGTAGTATATTCAAAATTATTGCGTTATCACAAGGCTTCAATGCTAAGACAGTTATTTAAGTTGCTTGAATAATGCTATACAAAATGAATGGCACCAAGCAGTTGATTAGGTTTCAGGGTGAATCAAGGTCTAAGTCAGGTTCAGATTCATTTTAATTAGTTTTCATTAAAACAATAGTCTGGAAAAAAAAAAACAACAACCCCACATTTCACAAGCTTATCTTTTTCTCTCCAGACTTTCTAGTGTCTTACAGCAAATTAAGAAAGTAATGGTTCTTCCTTAAACAATGGAACCACTCAAAAAAGAAAAAAAAAAAAAGAAAAGAGAAAAAGCAACTCTTAGCTTGGATTGCACCCAAAGTAAAAGCTAGAACAGAGGGTCAGCAATCTTTCAAGGTTGCTTTGTCAGGCTGTGTTTTTTTTTATTCTTAAATTGGAGATCGAATGCAGTGGCAGCCTGGAGACACTGTCTCTCGGAGGGAAGGGCTGTACTTTATCTCTGGGTGATGCAGCAGCTCCCAAGTTTTTTGCTGAGTTTGGACCTCAGTGTAAACCACAAAAAACAACTATTCTTATAGATGCCACTCTCCAAATATTATTCTTCAGTGATTTACCTCCTGCTTGTCATTCAAACATCTGCCTCAAGACAAATCCCTCTGGGCTCTCTTTGGCACCTATACTGCCTGTCAGCAGCCCCTGCTATGTCAGCTGCTCAAAATCTTTCTTATCCTTACATTTAAAGGCACTTAATAAAGTTTGTATTAGCACCTCTGACTCCTTTGGATGATACTATAAATCTACTTCATCTAACAATTTAAAAAGAAGGCAGAAAGTGTATATTTAAAAGGTATTTAAAGATTTAAGGGTGTATTGATACCTATTTCAGAAACAAATTTTCAATATTAATATACACCAATGATGCACAAATTATATATACCAGTATTTGTCTAGATTCTGATAGATCTTACTACAGCAGTCCCTTTTAATAAAGAAAAAATACCTTCCCTGTGTAGAAATTCACACAGGCCTATGTATCATATTAAAAACAGGACATAAATTCTATACTTTCCTTCCATAGTAGGGCAGATTTCATGTGCAAAGAGGTTAAAGGAAATCAATATTATGTTAACGAAATCAAATAGAAGAAATTTAAGAGAATGAAAGGGTTTAAATCAATATCTATGCTTAAGTCAATCTTTCTTTAAAGAGAAAACAGGGTTGCTTTGGCTCTGATTGAACATTCTGTAGTGTTAATTCTGACTCAAAGAAATAAAAAGTTACAGAAAGGAAAGTGTCTGTGTATCAGGTCATTTTAACAACTTTTACATGGAGAGACTGAGATTCAAGGAACTGTTATCCTACTGTATTTTGAACCCAGTGCCTAAACAGGAGCGGGAAACAAAGGGGTAAATGTCTTCAAAAGATTATACCTCTGAAAGCTGAATGAAAATTGACAGCTGACAGATGCTTTTATAATGCTTCCATGTTGCAACAACCAAATTGTGAGTTCCTCTGTAATCCCCATTCATTTGACTGCCAGGACATAGTTACCAGGCCAGACAATTGGAACATAGTTGTACATGAAGGATGTAAAGTAGCACTACTTGACTAACCATCCAAAGAAGGATAAGGAGAAGGAAACTGCTAGGGTATGGTGCTGAAACTGCAGGATGTGTAGAAGGGACCAGTGTTTACTGTGGCATGTTAAGGGGCTGTAGGAAGGTGTGTTTCACACATGGAATAAAGACCAGTCTAATGACAATGACATAGTGCAGTGAGAGAACTTTTGTACTTAAAAAATAAGACTCTGGGAAACAGAGCTTCATTAGATCTGTTGTTTGGGGAGCAGTTTGTGTTTGACATTGTTATGAACAGGGCTCAGCTGTAAAACAGAAGTAGAAATGTTAGAAATCAGTTTGTTAATTCTCACTATAGTTGTAAGAACAGAAATGCAGACTGAGTGCATCATTCTCCCTTCTCAGGTATTTGGGCAAGCTACTATTCTCACTGTTACACTGGGTGCTTTTAAGCACAAATACTGGGAGAAATACATTGCAATTGCTTTATCCAATAAGAAGAGTTTATAGAAAAGATATATATAAACAAACAAACAAAAACACTGTCTGGATTAGTGTTGTTACTATAAGTAGCTGAAAGTTATCTTTTATACCCTGCATGGAGAGTGCACCATGTTAAAACTGGTCCACTTATGACATCTCATAAAGCTGGATTTTTGGATTTACATAGAGCACGTGCATGGTATATATGATTATAAATTGCTTCTTAAATGCTTTTGCGTTTAGCACAAAAATTGAACATGAAATTTCCATTCATCTGTTTCATCTATTATAACATCTATTTCAGCTATTCAATAAGGGATTTTCATCTGCTGTTTGCCAATGCTTCCATGTAATTCTAAGTCTGCTTGGGGACACTGTTTCTGGTCTGTGTATGTAAAGTGTCTGACTCTAAGAAAGCAATTTTATACTAATAAACATTAAGTTTGGCATTCATCTGATTAATGAATTCTGTCCAAGAGCCAGGAACCTACACCACATAAGACCTTTAAGGATCAGAGCCCAGTATTTCTGACAGTATAATGTGCTATTACTCTTAGATAAATTATATTCACAGGAAATAATGGATAGAGATACATACTGGTGAAGTCAGTGAGAAATTTCCCATTGAACTATAGGCTGTGTTGGATCCCATGATCTTGCTTAGTCACTGCAGTGATTAAAATCCTAAAATTAAATTAAATCCTAAACCAAAACTGAAATCCCAGAAACTGATTAGTCATGCTCCATTCACATATAAAGGATTTCTAACTAGTGAGTCAAACCAGCCATACAAAGTTGCACAGGGTTCATTTTACAGCTGATACCACAATTTATTTATTTATTTTTTTGGGGGGGGAGGATGTGAATTAATTATTTTATCTTTGTCTAGATAAAAGTTTTATTTTTATTAAAAAGATAACAAAAGTTCTCTTTCTACAAGACTGATTTAGGAAATAGCTTAAATCTTCTAAATAATAATTCTTTTACCAATTGCACAAAGACAGGAAACAAATGAATTAATATATTACAGGAGTAACTGAATGATTAATGTAATTTTTCCTCCAGAGTTATGTCATCCTAAGAACACTGACTGCAATCCATTTAATTATCTTTAAGTTGAAAGGAAACATAACTTTGTGCCTATTAAATATTCATGCATACCACTTATTTGTATTTGGTTATTTAATTACTTTTGAAAGACATTTATTAATGAGGCAAATGAGAACCTCATATTCATTTTGAGAAGCTATTTTACTACAGAGGATGTATCTTGTACATTGGGAAGTTTGTAATGTAGTGGAGTAAAGTTGATTATCCATTACAGGACTAGGAGAGGAGGATGTGGGAGAAAAGGAAAAAGGGGAAAGGAAGTATGATAAAAAGGTTTACCTTAAATCCACCTCCAAAAAACCAGCACTGTGACTAAGAAAGATTATATCTTGCATCAGGAAAATATTTTTTCCTTCTTCTTTCCCAACCTTGTGTTTCAGTGTAACATAGTCTGTTCCAATTTTACTCCTGTTTTTGTCTTACCTAAAAGATACATTTAAACACAGAAGTTTGCAGTTGTGCTCTAAATGATATTATTTCAGCTCACTCAGCCAAACGGGGTAAGCAGGTTCTAGAGAAAAGATGGTTTTTAGATAAATGCTAGATGGGTGCTGTCTGTATTTTGCCATTTTTAGGGAATTCAGCTGTAAATTAATTGCTAGTCAATCTACTTCATGAACACTAATCCTACAACATACTTACTCATGCTCTAGCTAATTCTTCCCCTCACAAAATTAATTTTAACTAACTGAATCCTAGTGGGCTTAAATATTAATAGCCCATAATTTCATGTAGCATTTTCACAAAGGAAGATTATTTGTCAAGTACATGAAAAAATTATCTATCTTCCAGTTTGTCATCATGTTAGATCAGCTTTTCTCTGGTCAATACAATTATAATTGCTACATAGCAGAAGAAAACGTGTTCCCCATTTCTAGAAAAGTAATTTCCAGGATCTGATGACAGGAATGCCAACCAGCCTCTAAAATATGGACTATCAGTTTTGTTGCAGGCGAAAATATTGACATAGTTATAATTTAGCAGCAATTTAAGGTTTATTGGTGGTAAGTGGTGTATCAAATGGTTGACTTTTAGCAACATTTAATCATTAACCAATTTAAAATTAACAAGATGATTCAGTAGAAAATGTTATAATCAAAATATCCACTTAATTACAGATACAATAATAAGATTCACCCTAACTAAATAAAAGGTATCCTTAATTTATATGTAAGTCTTATCTTAGGTTGCTTTGTGGCCTAGGAAATGGGGAGGGGGATTATATCAAGTCTCAAGTGGGCTTCAAGTGACAGAGGGGCCGTATCACCATATATTTACAAAGGAAACTGGGAGCTAGCAAAATAGATTTGCTCAAGACCTTTAGGAAGAGGCCAGCAATATATGTAACCCACCAAATAACCAACAAAATCCTCCCAGTGAATACTGCATTGCATAGGCTTCAGCCACTCTCTAAACAATATTCAGTTCCATGTCAGTAAATTACAACATATATGCCAATAGTACAGCAAACCTATTGAAGAAGATGAAATTAGTTTTGGTTTTGGTTTTGGATTTTTTTTTTGAGATAAAACAACTGGAAAAGTAGCTAGAGCTTGAAAATGTCTTAAGCTTTCCGTTAGAATGTTAGCTCCATTTTGTGTCACCATTTATTAATAGCACGGAAAGACCAAGGGAGAAAATTAAATTCTCTTGTTTAATAGTAATTTCTCAGTAAACTTGTGTTAGCTATCTTTCAAAAAATACTTTTTGTACAGACCAAAGCAAATTGTGTAGAGATTTAGTTAACTACTTCAAGCAGCATATATAAATACCCTTTGGACACAACTATAAACTTTAATGACTATTATCATTACTTCAGACACCCAAGAGTTCTGCATTTGTAAGAGTTTTGGTCTCACACTGATTACACATTGGGGATTACTTCTGTGCATCTCTGTAAGCAAAGCAAGAGAGAACTTTGTAGCTTTGATCAAAATTACAAAGGGAAGAACAAGCTAATTCTTAAGGACATATTGAAATTTCCCTGTGGCGCACACACAAAAAAACCCTATGTACAGTATATATGATAGTATCTGTAAGCAGCAATTAATACACAAAGAGAGATGCTCCACAATATCCAAAGATTCACAATGCCAGCATGTTTTTCACTGGCAATTAACAGCAAAAAATGATACCTCAAATAGTGTCAAGGAGAAACAGAGACTTTGATGAAGTGCAAGCTGTTTTTAAAGAGTTTGACAGTATTCAAAATATACTTTTTATTTTCTTATTTTCAGTACTATATTTTAACACCTTTCTTGTGTGCAACTGTATCCTCACACTTTCAAATAGTTAAATCAATATATCACATGTCATGTACCAACACGCAAAGCTAAAAATATTTCCATTAAAAAAAAAAAAAGGTAGTTATTGCATTTCACAGGATCACAGAATCACCAAATGTCTTTGGTTGGAAGATACCTTCAAGATCATCTAGTCCAACCTTTGACCCAACACTGCAAGTTCACCACTAAACCATGTCCCTGAGCACCAGGTCCACACACCATTTAAATGTCTTCAGGGATGGCAACTCCACCACTGCCCTGCACAGACCATCCCAACCCTTTCAGTACCAGTCTAAACTTCCCCTGGTGCAGCTTGCATCTATTCCCTCTGGTCCTGTAGCACATCAGCAGGGAGAAGAGGCTGTCCTTCTCCTCACTCCAATCTCCTTTCGGGCAGCTGTAGAGAGCAATGAGTTCTCCCCTCAGCCTCCTGCAGACTAAACAACTCCAGATCCCTCATCTACTCCTCTTTTTAGACTGACTACAGCATTTTATTTTATAGAAATTGAAACCTCTGGAATTTGCCAGTGGTTGTATGTTCTGAAAATCTTCATTTTTCATAAAGAGCTTTCTACTCCTTTCCAAGAATGAATGGACTAAGACATAGTAAACTTTCATTGAAAACATATATACTTCTTCATCAGTTTTAATCATAGAAGCAAAAACTATGCTAGGGCTAGAGGATTAATTTTCTGGTGGGGTTTTTGTTTTGTTTTTGTTTGTTTTGTTGTTTTGTTTTTTTTTTTATAGAAGTAATTCCAGTTAACATCAAGAACTCAAGAAAGCAATAAATTTGCATATCTGTTTTCCTCCTTGACTGTTAAAGATATGAGGATAATTGTGCATCAGTGGTAATAGGATAACATTGTCATCTTTTTATGGGTGCAAATTAAAGACTTGTGAAAGAACAAAATAGTGAAAATGATCATTTCACAAATGCCTTGTGAAAACTTTAATTTTTAAAAAAACATTAGAAAGCTTCATGCTTTGTTTCCTTTATTTTAAATGAAAAGTTTAGATTACAAATGAATTAGAATAGAAAATAAATAATGAACATGAGTTTTAAAACAGTAAGGAATATTCTTCAAAGAAAATTTTCAGAACATACTTTTTTTCACAGATGTTGCAGAGAGGAAATATGTAAGAAAACCAGAAACTATTCATATTAATAAGGAGGAACAGGTTACAGGCTTGCTGACAAAATACTAAGTGTTGGCACTTCTCTCTGAATGGAAAGAAAACTTCTAGTTTCTTATTTTGGTTTTTCAGTGAAGCAGACAGTGGCAGTGGCAAAAAATCAAACCGAACCCACACAAGAATAAATCTGTTTGAATTTAGATACCTAAAGTCTGACCAAGCAATCTCTGTGGGCCATCCTTGTTGCCAAAATATTAAACTTGCTGCATGTCAAGAGAACTCAAATGTATTCCCGCATACATGGCAGCTGTGGGAGACAACTGGGATCAATATGTAGAGTTGAGTTTTGAGTGACTTACTAGTTTTCTACCCCCAGTTTACTTGTATTGCAGCAAAGGATTAGGCATAGACTCAATCAAGAGCCAAGAAGAGATTACCATACTAAACTAAAAGTGAATATCTGTTTCACTTCTTCACCAAACCACCCAAATTGACATAAAAAGCAACTCAATAACACAGCAAGTGTAAATATTGTTTCTTATTTTGTACATTAGTCATCGTTGAGGATGTGTCTCAAGACTGATTCTAACATCAGAAGGGTTAACAAATTCCATAGTTTGTAAGAAAACCTTTGAAATTTTCTTTCAGTCTGCTGCTTAATTTACAGAAGAAATATGAATCATAGTACATATAATTTTCCTTTTTCTCTATTCAGCAGGAAAAGAAACCAAGTGATAGTAATCCTATATAAGTAGTTCTGAATTCCCACAATAGTAAAACATTTTCTAATTTTTAAAACTTGGAGAAAATTGTTCCATACATAAATTTTGATGCATTACAGGTGAAAATTTTCCCATGTGAGGATTATCTTATCTTTCATTTGTATCTCATGGGGAGTGAAGTTAACAAGGGCACCTCACATGCACACTACCACTAAACTAAGGACTTTTAACAGCTTTTTTCTTTAGTTAATGACTCTGTCTCTGTTTTCTCTTGGGAGCTGCTGGGAACTCCCTCTGCACCAATTATTTAGCACCTTCTATGACATTTTTCTCCCTGCATTGCACACCAAGAATCCTAGTCATAACAGAGAATTGAGTTGTACACCCATGATCCAGGAAGGAAATTAATATTCCTCTAGGTCTCCAGTTCACTCCAGTTAGTAGAAGTTACCTCTTTGAGTCCTCTCATGTTTTCTTACCTTCTGCCTTCTGCTCCCTTCTGGAGCATAGGAGCCTGAAAGAACTTCTCCACCACATCCATATGTGATAAAATTGTGAGCTTGTCCTTTCCAGAATACTTTCAAGTACGTTCATAGAAGTGGGATGATGTGATTCCTCTGCTTATATTTACCGTATGCAGCTGTGTCCTTTCAAGACATATAAACATCAACACACCAGAAGGTTCTGTTAATTTGTACCTTAAAAGTAATTAGGCTTTAAAGTCCACGGTCTTGTGTTGTCAGTGAAAGAAGCATCTTTAGCAGTGAAAAAAGACCTAAGCTAAAGTAGCTTTTAAATAACTTCATTCTTCAGATCCAGGAAAGGTGGTGTTGTCAACTATAATGCTTTCCTATTGCATTTCTAATGAGTCTTAGGAGCCTCTACGTGGAAACATAGTTAAAGACTGTGTAAGATTTTTTCCTTATTCAAAACGGTTTTCATGTTCTATTAATATTGATAGGGCTGAAGTTAACCAATTAACTGCCATTTCACATATCTTCATGTGGATGTGCAGCTGCTAAAACAAAGGTGACATGACTTCAGGAATGTTTTAAAGGTACTATCACCACACCCACAAGCAAAACAATTGTCATTTTTCAGTGCAGTAAGATGGACAGAAAAACATCTTTGAAAGAAGCATGAGAGCCATAAGCAAAACAAGGAGATCTAGTAAAACAGAGGTGGGATAGAGTGCAAAGTATAGAGTGAATTATATGACAGAAGGCATCAGGTAGAGAAGTAGTGCATGAGAAGAATTCAGCTCTTCAAGAAGACTGGAAAACAATGTTTTCAAACCTGGATTTTGTCTGCTATGGCCAGTTTAGGGTGAATAGCTTCCTTTCAGAAATGTTGAAGTAAAATTTGGTTTTTGCACATTCATTTTTATTTCATAATGGTTTAAGAAAAAAATCCCGAATTTTATGGAGATTCACTTCAATGTTCCATGATGTGTTCATGTTCTCAGAATTACACACACAGAATTACACAGAATTATTAGTGAGGCTGGAATAGACCTTTGAGATCAAGTTCAGCCTAAGACCTGACACCACAACACCTAGCTAGACTGATAGAAAGCAAGAAAACACCAAAACTTGGTGTAAAACAGATTTTATCATTTCTCTAAAGGAAGGACCAAAAATTCTTCCCAGTGCTCTTTTTGCAGAGTATCTTTGTGGTTTCTAAGCCTATTTCATCTCCTTTACTAAAACAGATGTTCTCTGTTCTTTTCATTGATCCCTATAACTAAACACACAAGAAATATGAGACAACAAAAAATGTGCTTCATATAATAAACCAGAATTTTGGAAGCAGGGAGTGTGTGTATGTGTGTGAATATTACCTGATTGAGAAATGCCAGCCCTGTGACAGCTTCAACTGTGTCACCATGAAAATTAATTACACTGATAATTTCCAGGGAAAAAAAATACAAACTGGAACACATAGCCTATGTAATAGGAAGTGCTTCCTCACTCCCTTTTAGCCTTATTTTCAGATACCTCAGTAACAACAAAATGGATTTTTATCAAACTTTTAAAGCACTTCACCTCTGAATTGATCACAAGTCTGAGAAATTTCCTTCCAGGAGTTAATGGCTTGGAAAGTTATAAGCAGCAGAAATTAAGCACTTAAAATGGAAAGAACATCCTAACCATGACTATTAAGCTTGTACCTTTGTCACCTCATGCTGTGAGTTCAGATCTCAAAAGATTATGTGGCATCAGGCTGACTCAGTGCTCAGATGAGAGCACTTTAGGGAACACTCAAGTAGAAATTCAGCAGATAGCAGCATTCCCACTGAGCTGCTAATGGAGTAGTACCCCTTCCAGGTATTCAAGGCTATCCAAAGCAAGATGTGGAATTACTGTCTTACCTAACTAGTGGTATAGTTACTGTGAAAGTACAGATGCAAACCCAAGTGTCCTGGTCCAAGTCCAATTTACACAGATCCTTTCTATCATCCCTCAACCCCATTTAGGTATCATAGAATCATAGATATTAGGGGCTGGAAGGGACCTAGAAGATCATCTAGTCCAACCTCTGCTAGTTGCTCTGGAAGTGTCACAGTTTATCAGCACTAGTGATATGCCATTAGGAGCTAGATATTCAGTGGTCTTCACTAGCACTTGATAACTATGCAGTGGGAGGCTACTAACTGCAAGTGTACTGCTCAGACAGTCACTATCTCTGGACAAGTCACAGCAAATAGAGTTTTTAGCTTGGTATGTATGAAACTAGGCTTTTAAACAAGGTCCTCTATCCCAATTGTCTGATCTCTATGAAACAGAAAGGCAGCTCTGTCTCCTTTTACAACTCATTTGTTGGGATGATATGACTTGTTTTAGTTCTGAGGAAAAAAAAAACAAAAACGTAGCATAGCATTAAAACCGCAGAGCTGTTGTTACCAGGATTTTAACTCACCATGTGCACTCAGCATTTCAATTCAATCTTCTAAAACTTGAAGTGGAATTTGATCATATGCCAAATTAATTTTAAAATTGCTTTTATGACTTATGAAAAGTCATAAAAGTCACTGCTCAGTTTGGGATCCTCCGTGTATATTCCTTTCTGTATTTGAATTCTGTGCTGATATTTGAGAATAGTTGGCCATTCTAAATTGAAGGATCACACGAAGGGAAGGAAAGGGAAGGGGAGGGAAGGGAGGGGAAAAGGTATTTCCCTAACTTCTTGGTACCTAGATGTCCTCTCAGTGAAGTTAATGACACAGATGTAGTATGATGTAGTATCACTGACCATTGTCCTTGTGAAAACCTGTCTCAGAGAAAATATAGTTCCTGGACTATCTCAACTAGTTCTATCAAACTTTCACACAGAGATATAAAAAGTTATCAAAAACCCCAAGAAATCTGAATCACTAAGGACAGGTTCAGACTATTAGGGTAATGGCTTATTACTTCCATGCTGTGCAGAGGGTTGGTTTGTTGTTTGCGATTTATTTTTTTTTGTATTGATAGAGGGGTTTGTAATAATGAGAATTTACTCTTGAAATCTCAACATTTTCTGAACATCTTCCTGAAAGCAGGCATGCAAGACAGAGAAAAGAAAGCCATCTGTAAACATTGAATGTTAATTTGTAACATGCAGCCTATACATCAATAAAATTGATTTAACAGTCCTGTTCCAAGAAGATTAAACAAAAATCTTAGTCTGTATCCCAGACTATGTTTTTTCTTGCTGATACATGAATCAAAGAAATGTAATTGAAGGTATATTCAGTAGAATCAATAAAGCAATCAGGAGGGTTGTGGAAATAGGTGCCAAGAGACACGACAATTGTTGTCAGTAAATGTGATTTGAAGAATGCTTAAAATTTTGAAAAAAAAAAAAAAAAAGAGAAACATATTGTCTTAGGTAAATAAAAGGCATAGAGATTTGCACACATCCTGGAGCAAGAGTGAATGGTGGGATCTGACATGGTATCAAAACTGGCAAATTTGGACAAGAAAGTTTAATGGTTGCAGTCTAATAAGCAGTTTGACATGGATTCAGACATGAATAAAATTAGGTAAATGCAACAGTGAATGCTGTTTTGCTTTGGCTCTCATGTTTTGTTTCTTTTTCTCCTGAGACCCGGTGCCGGAGTCCAGCTCCTCCACAGCATCCGTGAGGGTGACGTAATTACCACTGAGGGGGTTGGGTTCGGTACTGGCTTTGTACATATTTGAATATATTTCATTTTCATTTTTCATTAAATTGTTCTGGTTTCCTTTTCTAATCACTAAGTCTCTCTCCCTTATTCCTTTTCTCTCCCCCTTGGGGGGGGGGGGTTTGCGGGGATGGTTAAAAGAGAGCGTCTGTTATCGGTCTGGGGCTTGCCCTGACCCTAAACTGTGACAGATGGACGAACCAATTAGATTTAATCATCTTGACTAAGTCTTTTAAAATAAGTAAGTGTCATATCCTGCTGGAAAAAATATTTTAAATATGAACTATATGATGGCCTTTCATTGTTTGTTCTCAGTTTCTTCATACCCGGATTGTAATACCCAAAGTTAGTATCACAAGGGCAGGCAATAATGAAGGACAAATGAAGGACAAATATGAAAGACAATAATGAAGGACAAATACATTGACTGGAAAAATCAGTCTTCTGAAAAATCAAGCCAAGATTGAACTGAGCACTCAACTTAGATAACACTTGCAGCACCTTTGTGCCTTGCTCTCTGCACTGCAAAATGAGGATAATTCAGCCATATAGTCTGATAGCCATCACCAATAATGTTTGCACTTCACTCTTGTGCTGGTTTTGTCTGGTATAAAGTCATTTTTCTTCATAGTTATTAATATGGGGCTATGTTTTGCATTGGTATTGGAAACAGTGTTAATAATGCAGTGATGTTTTCATTATTGCTGATAAGTGCTTAGAGTCAAGAGGCCTTTTCTGCTCCTCAAATGCCCCCAACAGGAAGTATGCTGGGCATGCACAAAAATTTGGGAGGGGACAAAGCTGAGACATGTCATTCCAACTGACCAAAGGGATACGCCGATCCATACGATGTGATGCTAAGCCCCTGCAGCCAAACACGGGATCCCTATAGCCTTTAGAGAGCATGTAAATGACTCCTACAGGACTTTCTTTACGGGGTCCCTAAAGCCACATAAGAGGTCCTGAGAGCTTCAAAAAGGGCCCCTACGGCCCCTAAAGAGCCCATAAAGTTTCTATACAGCCCCATAAAGTGTCCCTACAGCCTCTATAGAGCCCATAAAGGGTCTATAGATACTCGTAAGTGGTCACTACAGACCCTCTAGAGACCAGAAGGGGCTCCTACAGCCACATAAAGAGCCCCATAGAGCCCATAAAGGGCCCCATGGCCCCAGAAAGGGACCCTAAATCCCCACAAGGGGTCCCTACAGCTACTATAGAGCCCATAAACGGCCCCTACAGCCTCAAAATGTGGCCCTACAACCCCTATAGAGCCCTTAAATGATCTATAGAGACTGATAAGGGGTCCCTACAGCCCATATAGAGCACATAAAGGGTCAAATAAGGTTTCACTGCAGCCCCATAAAGTGCCCCTCCAGCCCCTCCAGAGCCCATAATGGCCCCCACAGCCCCACAACTGTTCAATATATTACATTAGTCTGATAATGAAAGCTATAAGCCTACTAAATACTCAGACTTTTTCTAGCACTTATGGATCTGTCTTATCAGAAAATCAGGGCCCAGGTTCTGCATCACTGAAGCAAACAGAGAAATGCCTATTGACTTTGACAGGCTTTGTATTAATATTTCAAAATACAGGTTTAATGTTCCAGAAGTTCAACTATTTTAAATGACACCAATATTAGTGTTCAGAAATTTTGTCTCAGAGGAAGGGTCAGAAGAACAGAAGTTTCCATGATCTCTTATAGCTGAGCATGGATCTGTGTTGCTAATTACACTCAGAATTAATATTTTCAAAACTCAGATTCTGGTTTGCATTTTTGGTGTACACTTGATAACTGATAGCAGGTAGTTTTACGATTTTTTTTGGTATTGCTCATTCATAATTCTTGATATAAATACTGTAACTAAATATGATGCATTTTTATTCTTCCATGAAAGTATATGGAGCAGAGGAGAGAATCGTATTTGCAAAAACATTGAAGATCCCTTGAATATGAATCACAGATTCACAGATATTAGGGGCTGGAAGGGACCTAGAAGATCATCTAGTCCAACCCCCCTGCCTGAGCAGG